>WBNM01007335.1:118849-308204 GCA_013399055.1 Ramphastos sulfuratus
CCAGCTTATAACTTCTGAGAGACATTGGCTCTATATGGTTATACAGATCACATTGAAAAGTTCATCAGTGAATCATCGATGATCCACTGCTTTGCTCTCTGAGATTCCTGACTTTCCCTATTCACTTCATTTAGGATTTCCACAGTCTTGGATTTCAGCTTAAAATTACAGCTGAGGATGAGTTGTTTTGTTTCCTCCAACAAACCTGCAGCTGTTTCTCTTTTCTGGATCTCCCAAAAAGAGTTGTAGAAAGGCTTATAGTTCATAGTCCCTGTGCTGGTTCCCAGTGAAGAGAAAATGATAGCCAAGGGAATAATCTGGGAAAGGATTGCTGTGGTACATTTTGCTGCTGGAAGAATGAGAAGAAAAGGTATTATTAGAATTGAAGAATAATGTCCCAAATTCCCAGAGATTGTTTTCTATGTTTTGATTTTAATTTGTGAATTCTTTTAGATTTTGTTGTTGCTATGCAGTTATCAGAGGCACTTTAAAAGTTCAAGAAGTTTAAACTGTCTGCAGTTTTTAGTGCCATTAAAGGGAATCACTCTGTATTCAGAGAGAAACCATAACAGCTCAGAAAGCACTATAATGATTTCTTTGTAGTGTTTCCTAAAGATAACTTATTTTAGACTTTAGCAAATCAGAAATTATTTTCTGGATTGCCTACTGAGCGTGGAATAGGTTGACCTTAAGCACTTCTCGTGACTGAAATCACCATAATTACAGCCCTTACTAGCTGACTGCATGTTTGGTTAAAACAGTTATTTAATAAATTTGACTAAAATTAGCATCAGACTTTGACACATTCGGTATAAAAGGAAAACTGACTCCCAGGAAGGTAATCCCAGGCCAACTGCCTCTCACGTGCAGGTTCTGCATGCAGAGATTAGGGATTGGTGAGCGGTTCATCGCAGCTCCAGCAATTTATGACTACAGTGGAGCTAATCTGAACTTACTAGAAGTAAATGTGGTTGACTAGGCTATCTACTCACCGAATACACCATCACCTTAATTCACTGGGCTCTCATTGTACTTCAATGGATTGTAGGTAGATACCAGAGAACTTCTTGATGCCAACAGCACTGGTGCCACAGCAGTTGTTGTACAATTATACGAAACAAGTCTTGAGTTAAAGAATAAAGCTTGATTTCAGTGTTTGTCACTTTGACTTCACTTTAATTGTCACAAATCGGCACACGGGAGCAAGATCCACACTAACAAGGAAATAAAAAGTAGCTGCTTCTGGTCAGGCTCTGCAAGGCTGTGAGCAACCTGCTCTTGTGGACGGTGTCCCTGCTGACTGGAGAGGGGTTTGGACTGGATGACCTTTGGAGGTCATTTCCAACCCAAACCATTTTATGATTCTTTCACACGTGGTTGTTATCTCCAAGTGAGAGAGCTGTGGTACAACCAAGGGATTTCAACTCGAGGCGTGAAGTCACCGTATAAGCTAAAGCACATTACAGTTCTTCACAGAGTAAGGGCAAGCAGTAATCCCCAGAAGAGCACTTCCAAAGAGCTGCAGCTTCCACTGCTTTACAGCAGTTTCACTTCCATAAAAACAGCTTTACAAAGTGAAATGGCATTTCCTTATGTAATTCTTTTCTAATGTATTTTAAAACAGCCCTCTTCTAGCCAGTCACACTTGCAGTGTAATTACAGGGAACCTTCTGTAGCATCTAACTGCTGATGCCCTGCTGGATTAAATCCAGTTTACGATAGGTACTTTGCTCAAAACAAAAGAGGAAATGCTCAGGTTGCATAACCATAGAAATGTAAGGCTGAGAGAAATCTCAGGAATCTGAGATTCTTAGAGTATCTCTTAAAGTATCATGCAGGCCTCAGTATTTGCCAGCCTCTTCTCAAAACCTCCTGCAGATTCTGCTGCAGCTGCCCTGTGTGCAGATCCCTTAGAAAGGGAGAGCTGTGCCTGAGAAACGACTCAAAATGCTCGAGTGGATGCGTTTCTTTGTTACAGTGTTTAAAACCTGTCTCTCTCTTTGAGTCCTGTGTTAACCAAAGCATGGTAAAGTATGGGGTCAGGTCTTTACTAAAAAGCCCTCATAATTAGTGTGAAAATGGAGTAATTAGAGCCATGCTGCGACGACATTGCTGTTCTGATATTACCTCCAACCAAAGCCCAGTCTCACTGCAGTGCTTCCATTAGGTGCTCTGTGTAAATTGACTGGGAAAGAATGCTGTACCTTTTCAATTATATTTTAATGGAAAAGCATAGCTATTTTCTTTTAGACTGTAAGAGCCAGTGGTAGAATATGTGGTGTGTATAAAATTGTCTTGGCAGTCATTTTCATTTGCAGTGGATTGGTTTGCAATAATTTATCTTTGCGGAGGGTTTATAATTAGTCAGAAGTTAGATTTACATAAGCTCAGAGTTATTTTTTAAAAATACGTGCAGTGTAAAGTACCTCATAGTACCTTCTGAGGTGCACTATTAGCGAGGCACTGTGACCTGAATAGCAGTTGGGAAAAGCTTCTAATGAGAAAGGTACTGTAACAAAAACAAATTAGCTGATACCAGTGACTGACAGCAGCTAAAAGTGGTTCCCTCTTGAACATGTCTACTTTGGTACCACACAAAGCACTGAAAGATGTAGCAGTTCAGCTGTGTTCGTGTTTAAATGTTAAAAATCTCAACTTCTAAAGTATGCTAATGCAAAATGCCTAAACCCAGCAATACTGTTTAGTTGTAGTGTAGACTTGTGGAATCACAGAATGGCCCCGGTTGGAAAGCACCTCACAGATCATCTCCTCCAAGCTCCTTGCCAGGGTCAGGGACACATCTTAGCTAGACTCAGCTGCTTAAGGCCTCATCCAACCTGGCCTTCAACATCCCCAGGGAGGAGGCAGCCACAGCCTCCCTGGGCAGCCTATTCCACAGTCTCACCACCCTCTTACTGAAGAACTTCTTCCTAAACTCCAACCTAACCCTGCTCTGCCTCAGCTTCAAACCATCCCCCCTTGTCTTGTCTCTAGACACCCTGAAAAGTTCCTCTGCAGCCTTCATGTAGAATCCCTTCACGGAGGCAGCTCTAAGGTCTCCCCGGAGTCTTCTCTTCCCTAGGCTGAACGACCACAGTGGTAAGAAGGAGACTTAAATGGAAGGGGAAAAAAAAAAAAAAAAAAAAAGAGGAAATTTCAATGTGGATCAGAAAGTGATTGCTTTCTTTGGATTTTGTTTTATTGATTCAGAAGCATTAAAGACCTCTTTTTGTGAACTTTCTTGATAGAATTAGTTTTCCATTTTTAGCATCATTTGCTCTGTGGGAATATATAAAGCTTCAAATCATTCATTCTGGAGGTTTTTGTGCAATATACAGGAATGTGCAGATAGTCTCTTGGAAAACTGCTGCTTTGTGAACCAGCTCATGCAGACCTCCATGACACATGTTGGTTTTCTCTGACACAAGAAATCACTAAAACATTGCTGTGAATTATTTTCATTTGGTTAAGCTCCAGCTGCCTGTTCAGAGTAGGTCAATATGCAGCACTATTTAAATGCATTCTCTCCTTTTATAGTGACTGGGTCACTTGAGGGAAACTAATGTAACAACAAGGCTGAATTTGGAATAGCAAACTTTAATAATTGAAGTGTGAAAATACCAAAAACCCTAAACAATTCTATTGCCAGCCCTTTCCAATCTTTTACTGGGCTCCAGCATGGTAACTGCTGGCTTGATGTAGTACAATCATTGTTCCATCTCTTTTCTGTATTGATAGTATGTCTGCAAACAGGAGCTAGATGAGATTTGGCGTTAGACAACTATTGGAAAACAATTCATAGTCAGCCCACATTAATTTTGATAGGTCTCTAGCATTTCATAATGATTTTGTGAAACTTACTGCCAGCACAGTGCAAGATTCCTACAACGAGGAGGCTAGCTGCTGTGTGTAGAATTTGACAGCATTGCATGCAGATGCCTGTTTCCATCCTACAGCTGCAGGTACCACAGCCATGTTCTTACTAACTGACAGGACAAACCTGAGGATCAGTGAGGCAGACTGAGTTGTAGCACAGAGGGACAACTTGATGGCTGTTTGCCCTAGCTCCCTGCTGCTGAAGAGGATATCCTGTTTTGATCTGGTTTTGCTTCCCCGTGTTTTATCATGGAGCCTCATCTGACCACGTGCATCATGACAGTGACACTGCACCTCTGTCTTTATTCTAGTTACTAGATCTGATCAGCACTCCACAGCTGCACAAGTACTGTGGGCAATGACTCCAACATTCGAGGCCAGCACCTAAACTCATGCTGGTTCTGTTTAAGCTTGGCAAAAGCATGCTGTTATGGGATAAAATGAGACTCAGAAACAAACTATCTTTGTTGAAAAAACCATAACAAACACAAAACTCTATTCAGTAGCGGGGGGGGTTGTGTTTGGTTTTGTTTGTTTTCTCTTTTGGTTTTTGGGTTGGGTTGGGGTTTTTTGGTGGTGATTTTTGGGTGGTTTGTTTTGTTTGTTTGTGTGGGGTTTTTCGTTGGTTGGTTAGGGTTTTGGGGTTTTTTTTTTGGGGGGGGTGTTGTTTGGGGTTTTGTTGGGGTTTTTTTGTTTGGTTGGGTTGGGTTTTTTGATATCTTTTATACCATCCTGAACTACATTTTCATTCTGATCAAGACTACTGTTACACAAGCAGAAACAGATGGAGGAAGCTTTGATGAGGATCCAGACTGCAGATGTAGACAAAGGCCATCTATGATTTGGATGATGGAGGTGTTTAGCCTAAGCAGATTGTGTGATGAGATGTTCTACCCAAAATGCAGTGGCTTGATTCTCAGATGGTAATGAACTCCCTTCTGTCCCGAGAATTGTCTGTTTAGTCCCAGGGATTAGTTGCAACCTCGTGGTCTGTTCTACTGAGTTAAAACCCCAGAAAGGTTTGTGCCACCTCCTCCTTCCTGATAGCACACACCAGTTACCTCCTAGGTCTTAACTGAAGATAATCCTTCCTTTGCTGCCTTTGGTATTTCGGATTCAGTAAAATGCATCATTATGCCCAACATAAACATTTAATGAACATAAAGCTCATTCAGGTTTGAACTGGAAACTTAAGTGAAAACTCAAATAGCATTCTAGTGCTCAGTTTTATTTTGATTAAGAAAAGGATGCTGGACTATCTGTTCTCTTTAGGATAACCACTTAGAGTTGTCTTTTGTCTCACTGGGAGTTCTTCTCTCTTGCTTTAGTGGTTGCAGATTTACATGTTGCCTTTAACACAACACTCTCTATGCATTCACTATATTATTGGATGTACTTTATATACAGTATAAAAGCCAGTTGTGTATTAGGAAGAGTTTAGTAGATAACTGAGGAGCACTAGCCTGTTGCTCCCTCATTTCCAATAGTTATCACCTCCTGTTTCTCTATTCCCCTGCATTAGCAATTTTTGTAATCCTTTCCGGTAGGTAGCTTCAAAAGATTAGAAACATTTTTTCACTCCAAAGTAGTCAAATGGAAATATTGCCATTTAAAATGAATTGTGCATTCCCTGTCCAGAAACTGTGTCATGCTGCTTCAATTAATGGTGAAAAGTGATTGCTGTGATTATCCTGTGACTAACAGAAGGAGGAAAAACAGAGAGAGAGAGAGAGAAAATTGTAGCGGTTATTCAGGAGAGGATCCCAGGAATATACAGGGACATGTAGCCACCTTTTACTTTACTGCAGCCCTTGCTTCAAAACATCAAGGGATGGTAAACTATCAGCATTTAAGTAATGTTGACAGATGGGGCACTTCTACTGGCACTCATAGAGATGCTGCAGAGCACAGACTGACCTGCGAAAAGAGCGTCATTGACTGGAGCAGGGGGAAAGAGCATCCCCTGTGAAATTAAATGGGGATGGCAAAGTTTAATAGCTGCAGCCTCAGAAAAGACAAAGATGATATTTTTTCAACTTGAAGAAATATTAGGTGTCAAAAGAGAAGTATGAGATTGGCCATTTACTGAAGATAGGAATCTAGTTGCTTTGAGAGTAAAATAGTAAGGCTTACCTGCTCAAAATGGAATGAGGCAAAAGCTCCTGGTTCCAGGATGAGAGGAAATAAGTCTGGGTACTACAGAGCTTTAAACCCAAAGAGTCTGACAGGTATTTCATTTTTTAAATCTTTTTGATAACTTCAGTGGCTTGAGACTTACCTAGGAAGTTTTTATAGCTAGCAAATACTCACACTTTAATTTGGGGTACATATTTCTGTAATGCACAACTATCCTAGATAAAGAAGAAGAAGGGGGGGAAAGGGGGGAAGAGGAGAAAAAGCTGGTTTTTTTTCCAGGGACAAAGTAGCAAAATGAAATCTAGGCATTCATATTTGTGTGTGTGTCTGTGTGTGTTAACACACAGAGACACACACATCCCAATTAAAAAATACTTTTTTAGCACTTTTGTTATGCAGCAGATGTTGCTGTTGGAGAAATGATTCCATTACCCTGTCTGTTACAAGGGCTTGTATTTTGAAAGGTGCATGTGATATTTGTAGTCATGTCCTGCCTTTAAGCTAGCATCTCTAGCATGCTTTTCCTGAGAAACACAGGCAGATTTGGGCTGTCTGCCCTCTTAGCTTCTACTCCCTTGGGTTTTATGGCTTCTGTGCGTTCACCATCAGCATCCAATGTGGGCAGTCTGTGTCAAATGCAGATCATCTCAGCATCTTGTTCCCTCCTTACCTTTTCTCCTGCCAACTTTCACATCCAAATGACCATACCTGCTGCAGGAAGAGCTGTGGGATGATATCTTTTGACCCCTGATGTAGAAGATGCATGAATCCAATCTGGCTCAGACAAGTTTCTTTTTCATTCTTAGAAACGTAGTTTCTGTCCTGTGGCAATTGCAGTATTTCTTTGTATTAAGCATCAAAACATTGCTGTTGTCAAAACTGTTTAGAAACATGTAAAGTGCTGAAGTGTATTTACCATCTAACTATTCAGGTGAGAGCTGAGGAAGGGAGTTGAAAGTTAAGTGAAGAAAGGAAACCTTTCTTTGCAAACCTTATACAGGAACAAAACCTGCGGTGTTGAACTCTTGGAAGAATGGCCTGAACTAACCTATTCCATCTCTGTTTTTAAAATAATTCAAAAATAAACAGAGATTATATCATTTAATTATGCCACTATTTGGTACCTTACTTTGAAGAAATCTCATTTCCTGAAATGAACATCTGTGATTTTTATTAGAGTCAAAAAAGGCTTTAGTCAAATTTCAGGGATGGAAAAAGATGATTACTGATAATAACCTCCTCTAGTTCCCTGTCAACACTCGAATGTTTCGAATGCTAGAATTTTGTTAGGCCTAACTTTAAATAACTCAATGGAGTGTTTTCCCTTACGGATTTTGAGGAAGAACTCCACACTCTGGAAGGTCTGACATACACTTTTTTGTCTCAACATGAGCCTGCAGTGTGTGTGCACAGNCTGAATACCTGAGCTGTGGGCTGCAAACGTGTCCCGGCTTGAAAAGATTTCAAAACACTTCCATTGCTGCTCCTCCACTCTTCAGTCGTTTGTCCCAGTTTGGGGCCATGAGCTAGTCAGAACTGGAGGGCAGAAATGACTCTTAGCCCTTTCCAAGAGTGAGAATGAGGATACTGCACACTGATTGGAAGTTTAAAGAAAAGTTCTATTTACAAGAGCATATATACAAAAAGGCAATCAGGTAGAATAAGTACAAAAACCTATTAGGCCCAAACTGGCCTTCTAGAATTCTCCACCCTTTCCACCCTCAGGCAGCCTGGGGGGAGGCCAAAACTGCCCTCCTCACCTGGGGCCTGGCAGGTCTCAGCAGGCCGCATGAGGCAGCTCAATTCCCTGCCAGCTGGGAGCCATCTCCCCCAGGAGCCACGAGGTAAGGAACCTGGGCTGTTCCCAGAGAGAAGTGGAGGGGAGAAAAGAAGGGGATCAGTCAGGCACTGCCTTTCGAGCTATGATACCAGAAGACAGAATAGAGTAACAATATGACAGTATCCTGGGAGGAGCAGGTCCATCCCCCTAGGACCAGCCTCTGTCCTTGTGCTTTTGTGAAGGAGACCCAGGGTCTGAGTTCAGTATCTTCTTTCTGTCATCCCTCAGCTGCTCCTGTAGGTATGTGTTTGCTGCCTGTTAGATCCAGGTGACAGAATGTGTGAAACTCAATTCTTAACCAAGACCAAAACATTCCAAGTCAGATTCTCTGACTGCAGGTATTTGTTTAGAGACAACGAAACTGGGACTACTTCTCAAGGGCAAACTTAAACCTGTGTGTGTGCATCAATTTCATAGCATGAGCCATCTGAGAACAATCCCAGTGATGATTTGTGTTCAGATTTTATATCCTGAGCATCATTATAAATACTCCTGCGAGCTTATTTTGTGGAACTGTAGAGCAGCCTTGCTCGTTTCCTTGTGAGTGTGTGTGTGTGAGCCCCATATATCTTAATTTCTGTCTCTAGACATCCCTAAGTAAAGGCTTTTGAATCAGAATCAAAATAATTCTGCAGTCATCACCTTTCTCATGGAAGTGAATTTTGTGCTGCAAGTCTGACTCTGTGAAACTTCTTTCTTGTAACTAATTTTTGTAGATCGTTCTGTGTAAAGAGCAAGTGGAGCTGCTTGAAACTTTGGAGATATGGGGCATTAAGAAATCTTGCTATAAATACAGTTAGGATAAGCACTTGTTTTGTAGCAGCACAGTGCATTGCCTTGCTGAAAGGGCCAGGCTTTTTAGTGCTTGTTCTCTTTATCTTTTTGCTGAAATGCTCTCTCTATATACTTAAGCTTTAGTACAATCTTCACTAAGTGAGAGGGAGAATGGATGGGTTTTGTTACCGTTCCTCTTTGGCCACCAAGTAATAGGAGAGAGCTCAAAGGTACCTTCCAGTTATTAGATCATTCTGTTGCTTTCTGATTGATACTCTGAGTAATGGTGGTGAGATCCGAAAACTCATTTATCTCTACTTTCATCTCGCCTTGATCCACCTTGGCAGCAGTTATTTAATTCAAAAAGCCAATTTTGGCTTAATGTTGGAAAAAACTTTAAGGATTGTCCATGCCCTTTACCTAATAGAGAGGTGTTGGATTGGGTGTTGATGGAGCATTGCTGTTGCTCCAGCCTCACCAAATCTATCAGTTGCTTCCCAGTTGTTAATAGTCTGAAACGAAGCACAGTAAATTGCTTTTGTTTCTCTTCACATTTCTTGATATTGGACCAGGAATGATTTATGAGCCACTGTGAAGCAAATACCTGCAGAAAAGAACTTTGATTGTTCTTTCTTTGGTCTGCGCTAAGGTACTGGGGCTGTCTGAGGGTCTATCATGGTCTGTCCTGCTATTGCAGAACTCTGGATGAATCAAGCAAGCAGTGGTATTACTCTTTTTTATTATAGTTAGTTCTGCATTAAATACTTTACTAAGTAACAAGCAGAATGATCAGGAATGGTGAAATTGAGGACCTTTTAATTCAGTAGAACTGCAACGTAAATTATGATACCAAAGACTATGATAATGGAATTTTGAATGAAGGTAGTAAAATATACCTGTCTCTCCACTTAAAAATAAATAAATAAATAAACAAAGACAGCAATTATAATAAGAAGGACAAAGCAGAAATGATCCCGGTACCAGAACCTGAAGTCCTATTGTAAACAAAATCTGTCATTTAATCACTTTTCCGTTTTTTTTACCAAATATTTTAGTAGTTTAGCTTCTGCCACCATCTACTGGACACAAGATGAAAATGTTCAACTCACTCTCCCACAGGTTCACTACTCAAAAATCTCTTAGAAGTGCTGCAATGTTCATAGGAATTTCATACAGATAACTGCTTTTGGTCTGTACTTCAGGAACAGATTTTGAAAATGCAATTTTGCATTGACATAAAATAGGAAAATTTGGTATTGTGGTCAGAATCCTTCCTTGATCAGGCAGATGCTTTTGAAGACTTCAGCCACTAATACCTCCTCATGGCAGCCAATCCTCTATTGCTAGAAACTTTGAGGGAAATGTCGGGGATTTTGATTGGTGTTCTGAGTGTGCATTGTAGGATCACTGTGGCCCTTGTTTAGTTCATAGCATTACTGTTCCTTGGCTTGAATTCACATGCTGCACATGCTGTGTGTTGTGGTGCCATCAACCTGTTTCACCCTTCCTTCCTGCTTTGTTCCAATAAACTGAAACAGAGAAGTGCCAAAACGTATATCTTGAAATGCCAAGGCTTTAGACAAATTTCTGTGGAATTTACAGTCAATTACTATGAATTTGTGGTTTTGGCAAGCATTTTCACTTGCTGCTTGTGAGAAATTGGATGATGCAGTGCTGAGTTCTGCATGACTGGGGAGAGAATGAGGTAATTCTGCTGATGTATGGATATATTTCTGGTGAGCTCTGAAGCCTACACACACACACACTCTTCCCCACAAAGCAAATAAAAATGCCTGTGATATGATGTCACTTGAGCCTTCTGACTGGTAACTTGGAGACATCTCTCCATCTCTGGCTGTTGCTGCCTTGCCTTTTTCTTCCCCTTCAGAGACAGACCTTCCTTTTCAGAAGGAGAAGCAGAATGAAATCAGTAACCAGCATTCTGGAAAACCTCTACCAGACAATCAGTTTGTCACTTGAATTTCTCTGTAAAAGTTGCCCTCCAACCTGACCTTTTCCTGAGTTCAGCATGATCAGAGGATGCTCTTTTCCCCAGGCACCAGTCTTGGGTATTATTTCTCTCTGTGCACAGCCTGGGACATTTGTCCTGTAGGCTCCTGTATTCCCAAAGGCTCAGAGTCTAAGCACCAGGCTTGAGTCTGAAACGAACCTTTCCTTTCTCATGGGAGTGTGCAAGCCACTTCATAGCACTCAGATGAGTTCAAGAGCGGGTTAAATTGTCTCCATAGACAGAACTACTCTGACTGCAGAAGACCCCCTTGAACTTAAGTCAGTAATTCATTAAAGGAAATAGAAACCTTTATTACAGACTTCAATTTCCATGTGGCTAAAACCACAAATGAGTATACGAGAGCCCATTCCCTACTAGGCACAAGCAGCTCATTTGCCTCTCCCGGCTCCATCCCTTGGCCTGTGCCCTGGCAATTCACAAAGTACCGGCAGTGCACAAGCCTGTTATCACTGTAGCTGCCTCCCCATAATAGTTTCTATAGTGATAACTTCAGGGCTCCATGGTAATGGACACAGCCAATTAATTTCCTGTCTAGCCTTTCTCCTTGCACAGCTTTACTGATGCTAAAACTAAATGTCAAGTAGGAAAATCTTCTGGTTTGTCCTTCTATCCTAGGAACAGGAGATGTGCATAAAATCTAAGCCAAACATTCCTTCTCTGGAGGCTTCACATATGACTAATTACAAGTAGGAAGCATATATGCTCCTAATTAAGCTCTGTTTTTTAATAGCCAGAAGGCTATTAAAAGACCTACAGTGGGGAGTACCCATAGGATGCCAGGTCGTGAATCTAGAATTGAGTCTAGAAGGAGGGAGTGTTTCCTCTCTACTGTCTTTTGCAGGCTTTACTTGGGTGACAAAGTAACCAGCTGCTAGGTGCTTAAAGGGCTGGAGGATGTCCGTGCAGCCATGCAACTCACTGGCAACTTGTCTGATGGTGAATCATGAGGATTTGGCATGATAATGGCCCATCCAGCAGCAAGTTTGATATTTTGCAGTGGGAAATCAAGCCAGCCTGATGCTGAGCCAGATTTGTGGCTAGATTGTTATTCCTTGTGATAACTGCTATTGCTTCCTATTTGTCACTGCAGCAGGCCTGTACATGCATCACTCTGACAGGTGCTCTTTATGGCAGCGTTGCTGGAACTGGGTCAAGGGGGTTGATGGGTAATTTGTGCTTGGAAGACCAGAAAGCATGATAATGGGGAGGGAGGTGATTTTGAGTGGTGCTGTCCAACAGTTCATTGATCTACTGGTGTGGATTATGATAGGGCACTTTCACAGGCTCAGAGCTGCCAGCCCATGTACTATATGCGAGGGGGTTATATTAAAAACCTGTCTCATAGCTTGAAAATAATGTCCTTTTTAAATTATTTTAACTTTTTTCTTTTTCCTAACAAAATGAAGGTCATGGGGGTTTTTAATCACTAAATCAAGTCCAAAGATTCTTTCTGAAATAGCCATCAAGCTATACTGAAAAAGAGTCTTGCTTCATTACTTTGAGTTTAAGCATTCAGCACGGGTACAATAAAAACAGAGACACCAGAAGTACATGGAAATAGCGTTAACGACCCTGAACAGGAAACTGCCCTGTATAGCTGAGCTGGGTGTATGGGTGATTTGCATAGAAGTGCCAGTCAATAATAAGATAATTGTTCTCCGGTAATTTTGGAATTAGGTTAGCGCTATTCACAGACAGTTTTAAGTTTGCAGTTGATTAAGGCGGATCAGTCTGCAAAGGGCTTCTCTTTAAAAGGATCAGATCTGAAGAACGAAGTCTTTCATCAAATGATTAGTTGGATCACTTGGAACAGCAGGGCTTCTGGCTGATATCTGCAGTTAGAAACAATGAAAGGTATGAGAGGTTTCGGTGCTGTCAGATACTCTTCCAACATTGCTTTGCTTGCAGAACTGCCCCGTGCCCAGTTATGCTGCCTTTGTTTACATAGCACCTTTGTTTGCAGTCAGCTTGGCCTTAATCCCAAAGAAGCCTCTAGCAAATATGTATGGCTCTCCTCAAAATCCAGTCATTGATCCTCAGCCCTCAGGGAAGACGACTGAAGCATCCTACGGTTAAGAGATAAGGACCTGAAAGAAGTCACAATTTACATCCTATGCAGAAGCATCATCTCCTTGTGCTTGCCCATGGAAAGTCAGTGAAGCAGAAATTTACTGGCCTGCCACTTGTTACAGGCAGTGAGTTTAACTCCTTATAAAAAACCTCCTCTCCTTTTTTCCCTTCTTACACATCAGTGTAGGCGGCGAATTAAAAACCTTACAGGTTAGATAGAAGATGGTTTACAGGTAGACCAGTATATTGTATTGGGAATGATTTAAATTCAGAATGATTCCTGAAGACAAAAGTAGCAAACGCTATTTTCATTCTCAGTGTTCATGCTGGCCTTTTTTATTTTGTTTTCTTTCACGGGTTATTATTGACATGAAGGGTTTTACAAGCAAGTTAGGCAAAGAACATTGAAATGCTACTAATGCATTCCTAAATACATAAAGAATGGGATCAGAACTGTTCTATAAATATAAAGAAATGGTCCGTGAAGGGTTTTTTGTATCTTTTATACAGAATTTTTGCTCCTGGGGAAACTCTAGATGGAAGAAAAGCACAAAATTCTCACAGTGACTCACAGCATGTAGGAATAAATTGCTTAGGGGAGCAGAACCAGTGTTTGTTCAGTCATTGTCATATGTGGTCGCTCTGCTGGGAGCCTCAAGCGTGCTCCCCTGCTGCATCGCAAGATGCCAAAAGGTGACAGGGTGTTTGCTGAAGAGCTCTTGCAGCCCTTTGATACTTGTTGCCCAAATGGCCTTTGCAAGTCTTCCGGAAGCACGTCTTGTTTTACCCAGAATATGGGGTTTAAAACATAAGCCTAGAAGCCCATTAAGCAGTCCTATAGCCACGTTTAAGGATGCACATCAGCACACAGCCACCCCACAAAGACTGAGTGCCCGGCTGCATGCTAGAATAATTCAGGCTCATTTCCAACACTTGAAAAGTTTTACATCTGAAGGTATAGATTTATTTTAAATGAGGGTTTGTAATAATGAAACAACATTAGAGAAGAAAACGAGCATTAACAAGCTAGACTTACAGACTCTCTGGCTGCTTTCACATCTCAGTTTATTTACTCTCATCTTACTGCAGGTTAAACTTAAACGCTCAGCTTTCTAGTGTTCAAAGCAGCTGCAGCTTCCTTCTTTGACAGAGAAGCCAAGAGAGGTGTGTGGGACAAAAGTAATGACCCTTCTCTTAAGCTGCCCTGCGCTGAAGTGCATCAGTCTTTCTAACTTCCAGCTACAAAAGCTTCCTTCCTCTTTCCTCCAGATCTCCATCCCAGGAAGGACTCGCATCCTTCCCTTGTCTTTTAGGAGGTGTTTAATTACCATGACCAGTGCATGACTTGCCTAGCATATCCAGATTCTAGGAAGGTTGGTGTTGGGGTTGGTTTGTTTGGTTTTTTGTTTGTTTTTTTTTCCCCTACTCTTGTACTGAACTGCTCTCAGTGCCACACAAAGATCAAAGATAAGATCATAAATGTCGATGTTTTTATTTTGAGATGCATCCTTTCTCCCCTCTACACACTTTTAAATACATTAGACACCTTGAGGATCCTTGCATACCGTGCTAGTGAGGCTGCCATAAACATGAAAGTGCAAACACACGTGGTGTCATGGAAATAGTCACAGGAGAAAAAATCTTTGTGTTTTGGTTAAAAAGCTTGTTTTCAGATATATTGAGGGCAGCTTACAAATTATACTGTGGCTTTGAAAAGAGGAACAAATTCACAAGCTGATGTTCTTCTGTTGCTTAGTAAAGTCTTAAACATTTTTAAGAAAGAGAAACTATAATAATAAAAGAAATTCAGAGTAATTAATGATGCTATAACCATGACTAACCTCTTCCAATTTTCTGTCTATCAATATCTTCATATATCAACTCACCTTGATCTCTGAGCCTGGGTGTTGGTTTGGACCATAATGAGCATCTTTACTCTGAAACAGAGATATTTGTCCTTCCCAAATGCTGAAAAAACAATGGATATCCTCCATTCTTCAGCACTTTTATTAGAAATTAAAAGTCTCTATGTGTTTAGAATAACTCTTGAAAAATTAAAAAGGCAAATTTTTTGATGTAACATTTCATTTTCAGCTGTCTAAGTGCTTTTACTTACATGTATGTGTGTCTGAAGGGACAATGCACCAAGACTGTGATTTATTTGTACATATTTTCATTTGAGATATTATAAAACTTTCAGGATTGTTTTAATTGAAGATAATTAAATGTTTAATTTTTAATAGTAATATAAACTTTCCCATTTAATCAGCAGGAGTTCAAGATCCATGATTACCCTTCTAGTAGAAGGTTCCCTAAAAGAGAAGCTCCAGAAATCACCGTGAAGGAACTGAAGGATGTCTTCTGAATAAAGTAAGTAGAATGAATGAGTCCTTCTCAAAGTTTGGTCATCAGAAACCGTTCCATTATATCTAAGACACATAGTAAAATGCATGTCAGAACAGGACATAAATTCCTTTGACATAAAATTGTACTGTTTAATGAAAACAAGCTACAGATGGATGGAAATTCTTGCTGAATGCTCTGTCAATCCCTCACCATCCTGAGAATTCTTGGCAACAATAAATATGGAGAAAAAGTTAGGATCTTTCTACTCAATTTTCCACATCATTTACTGTACCTGTCCTGATTTCCTTCTATAAATGGACATTTTCCAATGTCGCATGCAGTATTTTGGAGGAAAAGTTAGTCTGTAAGCTGTTGGAGCTTTTCAAAATGAGTGCCTTGGTCAATATTGGGCCCATTTCTCCAGTACTCTTTGGGACTTTTTGCACGACAACTGTTAGCATTTTGTTTCGGTCCTGTTAATTATTACGGAACACTTAGAGAGGCTTTCTGTTCCATTATGCAACTCAATAAGTAGTCTTACTTTTGTTTGCTACTTAGAGAAAGATATACCAGTGAGGGAGAACTTGTGCCCAGCATGGCTTGTAGTGTGCTAGAGCTTGGACCCATCGAGGCACAGGAAGTGTGCTCTGCTGGAATGCCAGCTAGTTGTTGAGTACAGCCAATACATTTTTGTGTGTCAGTTAAGTCTTGCTTTAGCAGGCAAAATCTTAGGGTGCTCTCTCCTTACGGCCTTATTTCTGTGTTATCCTACCTACTAGTTTTGAGGCTGCTCGGGGGATATTCATAAATACAATTGCCTATTTATGCTGCAGCTGATTGAATACTGTTCTGTGGGAGGGAAAACAAATGTCTGACTTTCATAGGTCTGCATGTTTTCAGAACCACAAAATTAGATCCACAGTGAGTACATTCTATTTTACACATAAACTGAGCAGGCTAAGGACTCAAAGGCAACATTTTACAATGCAGCTCAATGCATTTTGTTATTTCTAGAACTATTCATTTTTTATGTTTTAATATTGAAATAATTTCCAATTTAAAATGTTTTTATTTTTGAAGGCCAAAACATCAGAAAAAATATGGAAGTGTCTGTTTTGAACTGTTATGTGCTTGAGCATGTTGTGTTTATATTGTGCTTGAAACTTTTATGGTCTTCAACTCTCTTGGTATAATTTTATTCTTTTAAAAGTTGCAGTAATGCAAATTTTCTATACGTGTTAGTAAATACTTTCTGAAATTGTGATTCTGAACTTGAGATGAATCCTCTGCCGTGTCTACCTTTCCATGGGGATGTGGGTCAATAATTAATGAAAACAAAATAAAACTACTACTGACAGATGGGCTTTGAAAAGCAATCTTTGTGATAAACTTCAGCAGATATCTCACCATTGATCCACAGAGTCTTTACTAGCATCAAAAAACATTTGCTTAAATCCTCAAGGCCTTCCTTACACCTTGGCTCTGTCAGTTTGGGAAATATATTTACATATAACATTTATTTGAAGATTTAGAATGCTGAGAAAGATTAAATGTTCAGTTGAATTCAGTTTACTTTTTGTTTGTGGATTAGATTTTCATTTCTGTAATACAGAGTAGGGGAGCAGGAAGAAGAAAGTTAAGAGGTTCATTTTTATTTTACAGTTAGTTATTATTTCACAATGGTCTCCTTGTACAGTTGTGGTGCACCTGCAATTTAGGCTTCCTAAAATTATTTTAAATTAGATAAAGACTTTGAAAAATGAAATATTATTGAATTGTCTTACCATTTAATGAGCAGACTATGCTAATATATCCCAATCTAGAATTTAAATCACTACAGGCCACTAAGAAGCAGAGCTGACTTTAGGCCTTCTCTCTGTCCAGATCGTTCCTTTAGTATCCAACACACCTACAACAAACACAGACCTACCAGGAGGGCTTCTTGCTTCCCTAAGTTTAATTTCAGCTATTGTTCGTGTGAATGTTTGAAAACCACAGAATGACTTAATGGCAGGTTTTCATTCATTCATTTACACATCCTATTTACAGCATAAGACTCTTGGGTAAAAAGTATTGCATGACACCCATCTGATTTTGTTCATCAATCTGTGTTCATAATGCTGCCAATATTGAGATTTTTGATTGACTTGTCCTCCTAAGGAACAAACAGTGTAACTGAATCATAATTTTTCTTTTCATTGCAGCTTCTGTGCTGAAATTTAAAGTGGTTGATTCAGTCTTATTAAAGCAGAATTTGTAGTGTAGAGTGCAACAGAGGACTGAAACAGACATTGCAAAGCATGGTCATTTTAGTGACTATACAAAACTCTGGGAAAGCATTAGCCTAGCACTCAGGTTTTGACTGCTTTGTAATTTATGCCAATAGAAGGGCTGCATTAGCATCAGTGAGCTACAGCTAAGTGCTAAGGTCAGTTGTGCATTTCATACTTCAGCTGCAGAGGAAGAATTTTATTGCTTTTCACAGTCATGGTGCAGTGGAAAAGGTGCTTTATGATGCCACAGACAATTAATTGAGGTACATTACCTAGAAACTAAAAAGGTCACACGTGGAACATAATTGACACCTCATAACCCCTATTAATGATTACAGAAATGCAAATTAGTACTTTTCAGTTTCTAGTGAGTAGTATAACTCTTCTCCAGCTTTGAATTATGTTTCCATTTGCTTACAATCTTTACTCTTTAAAATGTTTCATTTACCTTTTTTTTAAAAAGTAACCTCAGTCTACATTAAAAATTATGCACTATATAAATTATACTCTTCATAAAAAGTCTATTAAGTTGCAATTATATTTCTGTGTAATAGGCATAGAGTAAAAGAAAGGCCTCATGCAAATATACGAATATCACACTTAATGCTTCAGTAACTTCCCTCTAAGGTTCCTTGTGCTAATTCTTTTTATGCTTCTAGGGCTATCAGAGAAATATTTGCCTTTCTTTCTGAAATAAATTTGAACACTTTACCAGAATTCCTTCTGGAGAACTCTATGGCTTTCTTAAGGGGACCTGGGTCAAACTACCACATTGAAGAATAAGTTATGGGTTTATTTAAGGATTTCATGATGTTGTGTGCAAAAGGAGCAATCCTAACACAGAAGAATGGGAAGACACAGTGAGAGTTAGCTGCTAAACTCAGTCTAGTCTTTCCTTCTAGTTGGGCATGGCCACTTTTGAGGTTAGTACATCAGAGCTCAGATCCTGCTGATTTTATTAGAACTAATGCTACAGTTCAGTGATACTTCCCAGCACTTGTATTGAAACCTGAAAGCATGACATCATGATATGACATCACCCAACCGTGAGAGTTCCTTTTTTGGTAGGCTGTAACATTTTTAATGCTGAGCAAGACTAAAGAAACACTCAGCAGGGTGTGAAATTTTTTTGAAATAGGTTTTTAGGTTTATTTTTTAACATGTAGATATAGTCCCACCTGAAACTTAGACCCTCTGCTGCTTTTCTGCAGTAAGGACTCTGATGGAGTAGAAATGAAAGCACTTTGCTTTTACATTTGAGCTGGGAGCTATAGCTCCTTGCCAAACTTATGAAGTTTCCAGGTAAATATGTTAAAGTCCAGAACTTCTCCTATGCTTTCCAAATATGCACAGAAGCAGTAAGTGTGCAAAAATGAAAAGAAGAAGAAAAACAAAAAAGAGAACAAAACCAAAAACAACCAACCACTTTTCATGTCCAATGCAAGAGGTATTCTGAAAAAACAGCAGAGTTCATGCATAGATTCACAAAGTAGACCTAACTTTGAAATCAGATGGAGTTGCTTAGGTACATGACCATACAACACAAAAGATTTTCACATGTATTTCAAAGAGAATGGTCAAGTACTGGAACACATCACCCAGAGTGACTCTATTGTCTCCATCCTTGCAGAACCTGACTGGACACATCGACCTGCTCAGATTGGCCCTACTTAGAGCAAGGCATCAGACTCTAAAGGTCTCTTTCAACCTTAGCTTGTGGTTTCACCCCATTTCTATTGCAAGACAGCCTTCATAAAACATAAATATCACCTTTCTTAATGTTTGTTTCATTGGTTATACAAGCCTGTATCTGCCACTAACTGGTGACAGCTAATGAGTTAAGGTTCCAGTATGTCTTGTCTGACTTTGTGTCTTTCATAGAGAGCACAGATTCAGCTCCTTCTCTCCCGCGTTCCTACTGTGTCATTAGATTGCAGCAGACCTAAATGTCATTCCCAGGCACCTTCCTTATGGCCCTGTTGGCACTGCAGACATAGTAAAACAAATGTAAAGACCACTGTGGCCTTTCTTGAACTTTCTCAATTCTTCCCAAGAGGCTCTAAGGACTGATCATCCACATCCAGCACTCCATCCTGATCCAGGCTATCAGTAATTAAAGGCTCTGGGTTACAGAGCCCCCAGATTATTCACAGAATTTGAAAAGACAAGCGGTTTTTAAGTACTGCTAATGGCTGTGTATTGAAGCGTACTTAACTCTTTCAAAGCAGTGGTTTGCTGCTCTCACACATCTTTTGGTAGTCTTTGCCCCGCAGACCCTCGTTGTACCAAGTCACTCAGCTATTGTGAACCGATAAAGTTACCCTCGGCCTGAATAGCCAAGAGTGCTATTCAGACTCAGAGAAACTCCCTAATTGTGACTGTAAAGATAATCTTCAGCAGTTTCTGACCTTTTCAAATTTTTACCTTGCAGAAGCATTTTGGAATGAGACCATTGATTTATTCCTTTCCCCAGATGACTGCAATGTTGATTTATAAAGTCATTTGATGGAAGATTTTTTTTTTTTTCCTAAGGATGTATGAAACACAGGGTTGTGCTGGAAACAATTTATTGTTTTGAGCTTTAAAAATGGCATGGGTATTTAACAGTTTAAAGCAGTTACCCATCTTATAATAGAGGTTGTAGCTTTCCTTGGTAGCTATCCATCTTATGACGCAGGCTGAATTTTAAAGACGAATGTTGCAGAACGCTCACCTCGGTTGTTGGTAAATAGTGCAGAACTCCACCATGGCTCATTTCACGTTTGATTCATTGTGTTGGTTTTTGCCCCGTTATTTAAAAGTCATGAAAACTCTCCTTTTGTCCCTTCCTTCTGTCTAAAACCATGAAGACTTTATGCTTGTACTGTAAGACCTAGGAGCATAGTGGTGATGAAGACTGTTACAGAATTTCGCTAAAAGAATTTGAAGTAAGTTCTGAAGTTTTCACTCTCTTGTGGTCCTAACCTTTTAGTTATGTGTTTCAAAAGAAAAGGCTACTCAAGTCCAGTGACCATTCCAGCTCCTAAATGTAAAAACAATTAAGTAACTAAATAGCAGCCTTAGAATCATAGTAGGAAAAGAAACACTATGCCAGGGAATTAAAGGGTGACAGAGAAGTACTTTTACCTGGTAAGCAGGACAAAGATTTAAGGAGAGTTTGATTTTGATCAGTTATATCTTCATTATCCAGTTACTGGAAGTCAGTCCAAATAAATATGTGGTAAAAAGAGCCAATTTTTCTTTAAATGCTATGCATTTCAGTATCCTAATTAACGGATCAACTTTTGATATGAGTTATCTTCCTAATCAAATCTCTTTCCTCATTAATATTTTGAGTAAATAGTCACCCCTTCCCTCCACCAAATAAACAGGAGTCCACCATAAAATTTCCACACGGAGACAGTACTTCCCTCCTGTAAGAGCTGTATGCAGCTATTTTTTCCAGTAATACAATTTCCTGCTGTTAAATCTCCTACTACTGAGACACATAACAAGCTTTTAAACTTTTAAAAGCCATAAAAGTAATGGATACACAGGCAAGGCTATGATGTGTCATTGTTTCCTTCATTCAAAATGATGCTTCAGACAGATTTTGAATTTTCTGTCATCCAAACCTCAGCCGCTCTTGTGTTCAAATGCAGTTTCTTCCTCTCTTCCTTGATGCCATCAGGCAAACAGTCTGCTGCTTGTGGTATTTTTTCAATCTGAAATTAAATTACCAATATTGTAATTCAATATCATATTTTTAAATTGATTTGCCTTGTGAAAATAGCTTGGAGTGCCATTACAGATAGACTGGCTAGACTGTGTGACTTTCCGAGATAGCACCTGCGGGAGGTTCAGAATAACATTTGTCTGTGCTGAATTACAAGGCCGTTGTACAGACTGTACCACTGCACAAGACCTGTACCACTAGACAGGGGTGAAATGCCAGGAGTTACAAGTTGTAAGGAGTTCTAAAGATATCATGTTTGATGCAGTACAAACTTTTCTTGACTGAAATGAAAGCAAATCCCAAGGTCATTCATTCAGAAGGCACACAGCATCTATTGAGTGTTTTGTCACTCCTATTGAATGATTTCAGTCATAGTTTGCTATCTCAGCTTGAAAGATTGATTATTCCAGTATTGCTTAATAAAAGATGAGACGTCAAAAGGCATGTCACATTTCTCTGTTTGCTGATCCTTCTCAAATAATTTGTTTGCTTGTTTGTTCTTGTTTGATCCTTGTTCTCTGCAGTTACAGAGTTTCACTCTGCTGTTCCTTTGGCAGTCATGATTTCAGAAGACTATAAACTCTGGGAGTTTACACAGTACTTGTATTCTGGAGATTCAACACACTGGTAGCCTTTCTGTTTATTCTTCTTTTCAGCAGATCTTTTCCTCCTCACTGTGTTTTAGCTCTTCAGAATAGCCGTTGTCTGATTTGTGAAAATGTCCACTTGCTTCTTAGGACAGCTGTAGAAGGGGTGAAATTCCTGAAATTACCTTAATAAGAATATAAAACATTTAACTTAAAAAAAAAAAAAAAAAGGGAAGCTAAACTATTGTATCTAATTATCCATTTTTCTTGACTCAGAAATACTCTTGTATTTCTCTTCCATTTCAAAACTATGATGCTATGTGTTTAGCTTAAAAGAGTGTTTAAAATTCAACAGAAGAGGAAACAATAATAGAGAACAGTAGAGAGTATAAAATGCTGAAATGGTAAATAGAGCAGAGAACAAACAGTCATGGTAGGGTGCACAATTGGCCCTGTAGCCTCTGATCTATAGTGTAAAAAGTGTAGGTATGGATATGAGCATTATTCAGGCTATTTATCACCTGGAGTCCATTTCTTTCAGTTCATTGATTTTTGCTTTATTTGTTCCTCCCTTTTCCTTCCTTTTAGCCTCATCTCATACACATCCTTATTTTCAACAATATCATTATCTGGGTGATCTACTTTGACAGGGGAGTTGGACTCCATGATCTCTGCAGGTCCATTCCAACCCCTAACAATCTGTAATTCTGTGATTCCATGATCTTTACTAAAAACACCAGATCTTTTAACACTGCTGTTGGCAAAGTGGTTTTGTTGCCTTCCTTTCTCATGTTTGGGAAGAAAAGCTGTGTGGGGACAGGAAAGCTCCTTGTCTTAGCATGTACTCAGTTCCTGTGAGGTACACTCTAGGGGATGCCATCAAACACACACAGTTTGGGTGTGGTCATTTTCAAACAAGTTGCTTTGCTTTAGTCTTTGGTTTCATTTCAGTCAGGAGCTTCCATCTGGTTGAGGTCTGCTTGTTTCAGTTTATGGTCCAAAAAGAGCAATATCAAACTACTAAGCTCAAGTTGTCCTAAGTTAAAGTGAAATTTCAATTATTATACCTCTTAGGCTAAAGAATAAGCCAGAAGGACAACCTGGGTTCACAACTACAGAAATCAAACAACTCTCTCCCATTCTTATCAGCTAACCTATAATATTAGAAAGGATAATAAATAAATAAATAAATTTTAGTATTAGTCATAATTAAAACCTACAATCCACCTATATCTCAAACCTGGAAACATGAGCCACATACATACTTTGATATGGGAGGAGAGTTTGGGTCACAGTAACAATAAGTTTATCTTTTTAGTGGTTCAGCTTTGAAAAACTGAGAAATAAACTAAATATTCTTTATTTTACTACTGTGATGTCTAGAGATGAGTCTGGCAATAGACTGCACCCAAAATTTCAGGTACTTAATTTTAAACTGAAGTCACTGCCATAAGATATGCCCCTGTACTTTTCCTAGGCCATGAAACCTAGCAGTGAGGCATGGTATGATGTTTGTAATAGAGGTTTACTTCTACATGAATTATGGAGCTTGAATTTATTTTCCTAAACAGCAATTGATAATAGAAGAGTAAATGAACTTTTAACAGCAGAAAAGACAAAGTTTTTTAATGCACCCTCACAAAAGGTATATTTTCATTTTAGAATATCTTTTAAATCCTTGATCCTTTTTTCCTGGTTCTAACAATATCTCTCTCTATTTTTAAAAAAGGTATTAAAAAGTGCCCTAACTGTTGCTTTTAAGAAGCTGTTTGCTGTTTCTCTTCGGAGGCATTACAGCTATCACAGTGCTCTGTTGCTCATTCATTGTGCTCAAATGCAGTCGTTGATGTAGCTGCTGTTGTATGTCCAAAATGTGCATCTGGGAAATAATAGGGAAAGATTTTGAATGCAGTATTTTATTACAGATTGGTTGAGGGGAGCATTGGTTATTTCAGCTTTGGTTTTGTCTTTTTATTTGATTCTGGTGTCCTTAACAGTTTTCTCTGGAAGCCTCTGACTCCAGCATCTGAAAAACAAGAACTTAGTTCAAGGGAATAGATTTTAATTTGTAACTACCACTCAATACCCAAGCACAATTCTACGCAATCCAGTGCTTTCACTCTTAGCAGTGTCTGCTCTCAAATGACCATTTGAGAATAAACCAACTCTGCAGAACATTTAGAAACAAATAAACTTTAATTTGATTCACAGTTAAGGTTTTTATTTCTTTAAACCACGCTGCATTGGTCAAGGCTGGATGTAAGGTATTGTAGAGCTCATAACAAATTCTTCTCTTCTCTATGTTTGTTTTAATGTCATTTTGCCAAGCAATTTGAGATGAGATGAATGTGCACTGTGTGGAAAAAAAGTGGGTTGCCTTAGTAGTTATTATGAGGGAAAATAAGTGATTTATTAGAAAACATAAAGACATTTCAAGGTTGTTTTCCTGGGAAGATTTTGGTTTAAATAGTAATAAAATATATATATAGAAATAAATGATGAGAACATAAACCTTTCAAGATAGTGACAGTTACTGAATCAGGTTCCAAACAATATTTCTGAAATAACTGTAGCAAAAGTTTACTTTCATCTCTAGCTACAGTACATTTATGACAAGATGCCAACATATGTAGTGGAACTTGCATTATATCTGTCTCCTGAGGGCTGAAAAACTTGAGTCCTGAGAGAATTATAAGGCTTTTATGACAACATAGTCAAGGGGCGGAGAAAAAGAAAACAAAAAAGTCTTGACTGTGTACAAAAGAGCAAAAAAGAACAAATACAAGGAGATAACAAAGTATAGGCAAAGAGAAATTCACAGAAACTGAGGCTGACATCAGAAATTTAAGAAAATTCTATGGCATTTTGTGTTTTCTTGGCCCTTAAATGAAATAAGAGCCTCTTGGCATTTGATTACTCTGAATTTTAACTCCATTGCTCTATGTCTACATGCTAGAATTATGAATATATATATATATATGTATGTATATATATATATGTATGTATATATGCAATATTCCTCTCTAAAATACTAAGTATAGAGTGAAACAGTTTCCAAACACCACATTACTTTCTCATCTGACAAAATTATTTATTTGGCAGGAAGAAAACAGGGACAAAATCCTGCAACAAATGCTCTTGAAAACTCACACAGCTTCATTTCTTCTGCTTTGCTCCAGGGTTGTTTTACTTCAGTGTATTAAATGAGACTATTCTATTATTTTTAAGAAAGGAAACGGATTTTGAGAGATTCCTCAGAGTTCTTCTAGACTATTCCCTCCAGTTTTCATTTTGTGTGGTTTTTTTCTTTTCCTCCTACTCTTTAGTTTTGGCTCCTGACCTATTCTCTCCAAGCCTCATTTTTATAGAACATTGTTAATGCAGTGTGTGCAGTGTTGTTGGGGAAAATGTGCCACACTGATTTTTTTTTTTTCTTTATTTTTAAAGTGTGTTTGATTCCATCGAGCAGCTGCAGGCCCTGTTTTTTCACAAAAGAATCTGATTACTGAGTGTGATTAAAATGAGTTTTTCTTTCTGTGGTGAGCTGTGAATCTGACAAGCACATGTTTTTTTGAGTGTCAGTGTGATACTTAAGGTTGTAAAGACACAATCATCACAAGACTTTTTATTTACTATTGTTCAAGGCAAACAGTGCAGAGTGAAAGAAACTGATGAGGTCTTTGATAATCAATTCTTATCAGAAATGTCTTGGGCAGAATGTGGGTTTTCAATTATCATCAGTTGTTCAGGAGCTGTACACAGAGCCTTTTTTTTATCATGTAGAAATGCTGATTTTATCTTTTATTTTAAGAAAGATTAAATTCCAGTTGAATGCTTGAAATTAAAACTATTCCTGCTTGGGCTGCTTTCTTGATAACTGTCATTATTTCCTCTTGCATGATTTTCCATGTAAGCCCTGCCCTGTAACTACTGAGCTAAATCTTTAAAAGGAAAAACTCTAAGGTAGGAAAGCCAAGAAATTGACAATTAGAGGTCTGGGGAATCTGAGAGTTGGGTATTTGGCTTAAGTAGCCTGTGAGAATAGAAGAGCAAGCAATGGGTAGAACAACCTAGCCAGTCCTTAGGGAAATGATGCTGCTTCGGGAAGAAAATGATAGGGTGGAGGAGGAGGGGGGAGTGAAGGAGTCGAAGACAAGCACTGAGGTTGTTATTGGGAACAGCAGCATCCAAGTGTTAGCTTTGGCTCTGGCCTGGAGACTGAGCAGTTACCGGAGCAGAGACACTGAACATGAAACATTTGGATTTTTGGATCTCTTTCTGTCTCTGTTGCTTGTACCCCAGAAATAAAGGCAGATTGGAATTTCTTTTTGCCCCATAGTTGTAACTGTTGAGGCAAGCACACCCTCAAACGAATGCAAATTTTGCTGTACAGTACTGGTGGTGCATAAGGGACTATTAATACATTTATGGTCTTTTCGCTCACCTAGGTATGGCATAATAAAAAAAATCTCTGCCCTCAGACTTTGAATTGACAGGACAAGTCAGTCAGTAATGAATAGTTATCCCTTTGATTAAAATACAGTGGGGAAAAGGGTAGTTTTCAAGTGGTGTTATACTTCACTTTCCTCAACGCTACTTTTTGTTTCTATTTTTATTTAGATCCATCTTATAAACAGTAGAAAGCTGATTGTAAATAAATAATTCATAAGCTGGGATTTTTTTTTTTTTTATGTTGTACTTCAGAACCACTTTTTGACTTCCAGAAGTGATAGAATTGAATTGTGTATTAATTCAAGGTGATAGGAGGACAGCATTTGTGTGCATAAAAGCAAGCTGAAGCAAAATAGTTTTAGGGAGAGGTGAGATGAAATGAGACTGTTGGAGAATCCTGGGAAAGTTGTATCTGCTATGTGGGAGCAGTCTCTCTTCATTGCTACAGAGGAGGAAGAAGGCCTTAGTTTATACCCTACAAGGTATCATTCACATAAAGCACTTACTCTCCTCTGTCCCTTTTCATGGCAGTCTTTGTATAGAAAATGGGGAAATAGAAGAAAACCATTTTATATTACATGTATAGTCTTTATAACTACAGGCTTGTCCTGCTTAGAAAACATCCCCATCTCAGGGACTGCATCCGAGTTAAGTCAGGGAAGAGTAGTGTGGTTTAGCCGGCTGGTTGATGTAGGCCAAAGGGCCAGCTGGAAAACAGAGACTTCTCTTCATCAGTCTGCCCGTATGTCATCAGCTTTCCTGCAACTAAAGAAAGGGGGGTTATGAATTGTGCTCAACAAAATTAAAAACAAGCAACTTTTTCCGTGTGCCAAAACCACAGGAGAGGTGCAGGGCCAGCGGCACCCAGCTGTGGTACTGGAAACATTTGCAGAAGGTGCTTTGCTGTAACTGATCCCAAAATTTCTCTCAAGCCAGCTGTGTGTGTGTTTGCACGTAGTGGAAGGGCAGGAATGGAAGCCAGCTTCACGAAAAAATGTAGTAAGCTCCTGAGATTACAAAATAGGGAAGAGTTTGTGTATATTTAAAGGATAAATATTGCTACAAGGTGGCCTCATATTCTCTTAGGAAGAGCCAAGCTTCTCTAAAACCTGTCGCACACCACCATCTTCTGAGCAAATCCTGCATTGCAAACCGAACTCAGGGACTGTGCTCACGGAACGTTTCGAGCACCAGATTTCAGGCAAACTTGTATCACATGTGCTGAGAAAGAGGACTGGGTTTGTTAGGAAGTGGGTCTGAGGTTAACGCGTCTCTGTCTTGCCTGGCTGAAAAATTCAGACAGATTTCAAGTAACTCTCATTCTCTGACAAGCTCTCAGGTAACAATGAGAAAATACTAAGTAGAAAATCAAATATATGTGACACTGTTGATGATAAACTCTTATGTTAATCTACAGATGGAAGAAATGCTGACAAAGACTAGTAAAGCCTTTATTTCTGCAGCTCTAAGATACCTAGCACTGATCAGTAGAAGTTGTGGTTTAGCAAAATTCTTATGCAAGAAATGAAAAGCTGCACTTGATTTTAGCCTGACTTTTTCTTCGTATTTTCTGTGTTGCTCTTTGGATTACAAAGTGTTTTCTGGACTGTATATCTAGAAATACATTATAGGGTACTGAAGTCTTTTGGTAATGATCTTGTTTGCAATAGAATAAAGAAATGCTTCTGATGCTGTAAAGGTTGAAAATTATGCGGCCGAAGGGTAGCAGTTTTACAAGAGCACACACACTGAAGTGGTTATAGAAAATAAAACAAAAAAAAGAACAACCAGCCAGAAAACACACAGCAGGGAGTTACCTCTCTAAGTCTGGTGAACAGAAAAAGTGAAAATGGTATGCAAACAAATGTGTCAAGTTCAGAAGAAAGGTGTATTTCCAGGAGGAAAAGTTGCCAGGACAGAGGACGTGGCTGCAGGCAAAGTTAGATGGTGTTCTGTGGAATGCTGTCTCTTCTGGTTGTAATTTACTCCACTTCTATTGTCAGATTTATCCAGTGAAAGGGACCTTGCACCACAATTATCTGTGGAAAAACAGACAGATCAATGACCTGCTAACAGAATGTCAGTCTGCTCTCTGACGTTTCAAAGGCACTCTGACTTGTTATTTTGTCCATATACCAAGTTTAGTTGGTTTATTTTCTTTCCTATTTGTTTTTTCTGCCTACATCTAACGAAGAAGTGAATGTCACAGACTGCTTCTCCAGAGGGTTAGGAAACCTCAGTTACAGACAGATACAAAGATTAACCATAACATGGAGAAATCCTGCCTTGAAAAGCCAGAATTCTTGCAGTCACCTACATGAACTTTTGTGTTTGTATCCAATCCAACACAGCCTTGCCCAAAATTATCCACCCTTGAGTTTGTATCCAGTCTAACACAGTCTTGCCTAAAATTATCCTGCTCTTTGTATCCACTCCCCATTCCTCAACACTACTTGTAACTTTCAATCTGCAGCAATAATTGGAGCTAAATCTTAGAGTATATCTTTTTTTAGCCACTGAGTTTTAATTACAACAGATTCATTCTCTCATCAGAAAGTCCAAGTGAACCTGGAAGTGTTTTGTACTAAGCTTCCTGCTGGGGTAACATGCAAACATGCCTTCTATTATTAAGTATAAAACACTGATCTTGCAAAACCGTGGTTACAACCTCATACCTGGACAGTGAGTCGTCCAAGCAACAAGTGGCTACTTGTGTCTGTGATTTAGGTGTCATTTCCTGATCCATTGGAGAAGCAACTGAAGTGGCAGAAGGAATTTTTCTGGCTTAGTTGGTTCTTGTGCTCTTTGCCTTAATGTGTGCTACTGTATACTATATAGTGGTTAAAGCTGAACTTTCAGTCTTTCCCAGAACTGATCTCGTGGAGTAAGAGATGGTCTCTGTTTCTCATACCTTATGTTAGGTAAGATACTGCTGCTGGCCCAGTTTATGTAGAGATTATCAGCTGGTCCAAAGAGGAAAAAGGTAATTTAAGGCCTAGGACTTAAAAAGAAAAAGAAAGAAAACACAATGGTCTGGGGCGGGGGGGTGGAAAAAAAGTAGCAGAAATGATAATCCCTCTGCCGGCAAGCATCATGATGAAAAGCACAGAGAAGTACAAGGTCAGAGATAAGAGAGGATGGCTCTCTCCCACACTGTGCTGGTGAGCCAGCTGTGCCTGCAGCTGTCAGGGTACCTAACAAGCAAAAATGCTCCATATTATTGCACCTACTCATGTTTGGAGAAACAGAGGAAATGTGAAGGGATGACAGCTCATCAGAGACTAGCTCTAACATTTCCGTTCACCTATTAATGTCTAAACATCTCCAAATTCTCCCCATTTCTTCTGTCTTCCTATTTTGTGTCCAGTGTCCTTTTGTGAGTTGCTAGTTTCCTTTCACACGAGTTTTCAATGCTGCACAAATAATAGGGAAGAAAAAGAATCTAAAACAGATCAGTACTGTGGGACTTCTCCCTACTCTGAATTCTCTAGAAAAAGAAAATTAGCACTTACCTCACATTCACAAATGCTTCAGACTGTTAAGCAGATCCCTTTGCCAAGGGCTGTGGTGTGTGAACTCCTGTCATAGAAAGGAAATCCTCACATGATGGTATTGGTAACTGCTCTGCTGAGACCCCACCTTGAATACTGCTTCCAGTTCTGGTGTCCACAGCATGAGGAGGACACAGAGCTGTCAGAGTGAGTCCAGGGGAGGCCACAAAGATGATGCAAAGGCTGGAGCACCTCTGCTATGAGGATAGGCTGAGGGAGCTGGGGGTGTCCTGCCTAGAGAAGAGAAGGCTCTGGTAGGACCTTTGAGCTGTCTTCCAGTACTTGAAGGGATCCTACAGGAAGGCTGCAGAGGGGCTTCCCTTATGAGATGTCTAGAGACAGGACAAGGGAGAATGGTTTGAAGCTGAGGGAGGGCAGGGTTAGACTGGATCTTAGGAGGAGGGTGGTGAGACTCTGGAATAGGCTGCTCAGGTAGACTGTGGCTGCCTGCTCCCTCAGGGTGTTGAAGGGCAGGTTGGATGAGGCCTTGAGCAGCTGAATCTAGTTGAGAGATGTGCCTGCCCATGGCAGGGGGGTTGGAGCAGGTGGTCTCTGAGGTCCCTTCCAGCCTAAGACATTTTGATTCTATTTCTGACTCAAAGAAAGAAAACCTATGAAGTTTATCTAAAAAGAAATGCTAGAAGGAAGGTAAATCTTTGTTTATTTGGACCAGATGCAGTGAGGACATTCAGACAGGATCTTCTTTTAGAGTGCAAAAATGAGATTGATACTTCTGTGTTTTCTTGTCTTGAACACATGTAAAGTACACTCCATAAAATCATTAAAATATGGGCTAAATATTTTTAGCAGAGAAAGTAAACTTTATTTGAATATAGCATGCTATATGTAAATGTAATTGATTTTTAAAGTTAAAAATGTTTTTCCTTTTATAAATAAGGTTATGAGAGTTCATTTTCAGAAGCATTCATTAGGATTAATACTACAAACATTTAAAAATAGCATATTGCTGGGTTCTGAAAACACAGTATTCTACCAGGAGAGTTAGTCTACACCTCCAGAGAATTTTCCTCTCTCTGATACTGACAAAACAACGTAACAAACACTAGAGTAGATACTGTCCAAATATTGTGCTTTACAGTATAGGATATCTTACATACATTCTTCTTCTAAAATACACTTTCAACATTTGAAATGGCATACAAAAGGAAATTAATATGAAATGAATCAAAATCTTCATTCGAAGTTGGCACACAAAAAGGAAACCACATGCATGTGGAATATTATGTGCTCTTTTCAGATGATTCTTTTCCTCTTGATTCTCAACATCCCTTCAGTTTAAAATGAAGCATAAACATGCGCATATAAATGGCATACAATGTCACACAGTGGATTTGGCTTTTTCTTACCATATTTCTACTGTACAGGAGAGAAAGCTGGTAATCTTCAGCTGAGGTCAAAGATTGTCATATCAATATGATATAAAAATTCAATTTTTGTAAGCTATATTCAAGGAATGTAATTCTGTGAGTGTTTTAAAATTTAATGCATGGTGATTATCCCAAGAATGGTCAAATTAGTCAAACGTGTACTGACAGGTTAGTAGGCAAAGACAAATCCATGAATAAGCTGACACACTGGTCAGCAGTCAAACATCACATCTATGCACTCTGAAAATGATTGTAGGTTATATTAGCATTGTGTCTGGACAAAGAGAGATTTCTTTCTATTGACACATACTTAATGACATGGAGATGCCTTAGCCCTACTGTCTCTGAACTTGCACTATTCAGTTCTGTAAACTGCAGCCCAGAAGGCAAATCATAACCTAGACTGCATCAAGAGGAGTGTGGGCAGCAAGGCAAGAGAGGGGATTCTGCACCTTTGCACTTCTTGTACCTCTGCACCTCTTGTGAGACCTCACCTCCAATTCTGCCTCCAGTTCTGGTGTCCTCAGCATAAGGACACAGAGCTGCTGGCCACAAAGATGATCCAAGAGCTGGAACACCTCTGCTATGAGGGACAGGCTGAGGGAGCTGGGGGTATGCAGCCTGGAGAAGACTTCAGGGGGACCTTAGAGCTGCCTGCCAGTACCTTAAGGGATCCTACAGGTATCATAAAGGTATCTAGAGGCAGGACAAGGGGGAATGGTTTGAAGCTGAGACAGAGCAGGGCTAGACTGGATCTTGGGAAGACGTTCTCCAGTACAACAGTGGTGAGACTCAGGCTGCCCTGGAAGGTTGTGGATATCTCCTTCCTTGGAGTGTTGAAGGCCTTGAGCAGCTGAGTCTAGTTGAGAGACAGGGAGGTTGGAGTAGATAATCTCTGAGGTGCCTTCCAACCTGGGCCATTCTATGAAGTGGATACTCTGTCACAGTACTAGTGATGCCAGAGGTAGAACAGCAGCCAATTCTATGCTTCTCTGACTTGGAGGTTTCTGAATACAGAACTGAAATTATTTCTGAAGAGAATATTTTATTGCAGTGATATCTGTGGGCTGATATTTCTTTCTGTGCAGTTCTCTGTTGAAGGTGTTTGTCTGTTACTCATTTTCATTTACTTCAGACATAAAAGCTCTTTCTAAGCATTAGCATCTCTGTCAGTAGAGTACAGAAAAATGTGTATGAAAACACCTGTTTATCACTTTACTAGTGCTTTTTATAAATAATAGGTACACTTCTGTAACAAATTCAACCATTTAAACATATTATTGAATTTTTATGTATTAGGCAAAATAAAATCATTCAGTTATGCAAAGTTCTCTGGTTTCTGTAGTGCAGGAAGACACTTTAGCGCTCCAATAGCACAATGGCTCAGAAATAAGTATTCTCTGTAATTGAGGGCTGCTACGATGGGCAGAGTCTGTAGTGCTTTCTGGAAGTGTTTCTTTTCTTCCTGATTCAGTCTTCATGAAACTTCACTCAGTTTAGAGTCACAATATTTATAGTGGTCAGGGCAGCTTCACAACAACAACACATGCTCCAGCCCTTCCAATATTGACAGGAACTTCCTAAACAAAAGGGAGAGGGAAGAGAAGGAAAAAAGAGAAGAACAAGGAGGAAACATTTTGAGTAGACTGATGTGGATAGGCCTAGAATCTGCAGATTAAAGGAGAGTCATTTGTTTGTTCAAAGTAATGTACTGTTTAAAAAAAGAAAAAAAAAAAATCAAGAGAGACCTAACTGATGCTCTAGTACCTGAGCTTTGGCTTCAGGGGGAAAGGCTCTAGCAGCCACTGAGAGCTACAGGAGTTGTGGCTGGTGTTGTGCTTACCTTTTGTAAAACGTTTTCTTACCCTGTGCTCCAAAACCACAGATTGTGCAGCTACAAAAGGATCTTGACAGTTTAAGATATTTCCTCTGGATCATCTCTGGTGATGATCATAAATAGCAAAACTGGGAGGTACCCCAGCAGAGGGCATTGCTGACACAGACAGTCCAGCTCCAAGCACACCATGACTACTGCAGCCTGGTTCCCTTGCCCTTTAGTCTGAGAATTTCTATACAGTTATTTCTCAGGAGAGGCAGCCAATATTTTACAGTATCACCACATTCTTAGCAATCTTTCTTCACAAACCCAGTGACAATTTTGCAACATAATCTCCATGATTAGGACAGAATTCTTCCTGTCTGCAGGAAGTTCCCTATTATTTATTAGACAATTCTTCCTCTTACCTCTGTCCACTCATTATTTTGAGCATCGTAGGACTCCACAGTGTCCAGGTATGTGTGGCCATCGTAGCCCCCAACAGCATATAACCTGTCCCCCAGAGGACAGATTCCAACAGCGTCCCGGGGCACGCTCAAGGGGGCCACTGTTGTCCAAGCATCTGTTTTAGGATCATACCTGGGATCAAATTAAGAAACAGACATTGTAGAAGCACATTTTAAATGGAAATCATTGATTTTTATTTTTTTTCCCCCTGTACTGTAGTTCAGCTGACACTATGAACTAGTGTAATTATGTAGTGAAGAATTAGCCGCGGCCACTAGAGGGGTCTTCAAGCACAGGAAAAATTCTGTATTTTCACTTTCTGATGACAGTCTCTCCATTTCTATCAGATTAAACGATGAATGCAATATAAATGAGGCCTGAGGGAATAATGGCATGGCCACAAGCTGACTTAGCACAGTTCATTTCAATCTTTCCTTTCTTTCTCCATAAGGACTTTTGTTTTCTCCTTCCTCTCAGAACAGATGTTTTTGGAAAACATTCACTGTAAAAGAAGTTAAATATCTCATACAGCCGATAGAAGTTTGTGACACAAAATGCATGGCAGCATTTATACCATTTACTTTTCAATAGGTAGTCAGTCAATTTCTGGTATAAATTCCAGTGAATTCCACCGAATTCCACCTTTTAAACCATAACAGTGAGAACAAAATGTAGCCATTGATATTCACCACAGGGAGCCCGATACTTGTGCTGTTTTCCTTGCTTATCACCAAATGACCCAAGAGTGTCAGTGGTTTGAAGCTGAGGGAGAGCAGGGTTAGACTGGATCTTGGGAAGAAGTTCTTCAGTACAAGGGTGGTGAGACTCTGGAATAGGCTGCCCAGGCAGTTTGTGGATGCCTCCTCCCTGGGAATGTTCTAAGCCAGGCTGGATGAGGCTTTGAGCAGCTGAGTCTAGTTGAGAGCTGTCCCTGGCCTTGACAGGCAGGTTGGAGCAAATGATCTCTGAGGTCCCTTCCAACGTAAGCCATCCTATGATTCTATAAATTTGTCTTGTTATGCTGTCTTTACCTGGCTCCTGGGCAGCTCAAACAGAAGGGGGAGCTGGGAGAAGTTTGCTCTTGAGGGTTAGTAGTTTTGCTATCACAAAAGCACTGGAAAACAATTATTAAATAGTATTTTTAAACCATACTTGTTTTACATAAAGCATACATGTTTTACAAAGAGAACATTCCAGCTGTGAAGGTATTTCCCTTGCTGCTGTGAATTATTTTGTATTTCCTTCTTGGAATGCAAAACATACATATATATATATATATATAAAAAAAATCCCAACACAAAAAGCCAGGAAGAACAGAAGGTCCTTACCTTTCTACACAGTCGGAAAGCCGAGAGCAGTGGTTGGAAGCAGGTGCATCGTGACCTCCTACAGCATATAAAAAGCCATTGTAGGTTGCCACACCAACGCCACCTCTTCTCTTGGACATGGGAGCACAGATGCTCCACTTGTTTGTGTGCGGATCAAAACATTCCATTGATTTTAAGCAGGAGCTCCCATCTCGTCCACCGACAGCATACAGCCTGGGACAAACACCCAAAGAAGGCAAACAACTTCAGTCTTTAGTCTCTCATTTCAATAGGAATTTATTTGATTCCTAATATCCAACCTAAACCTCCCCTGGCACAATTTTAGGCCACTTCCTCTCATTCTCTCAGCTGATACAAGGGAGAAGAGACCAACCCTCACCTCACTGCAACCTCCTTTCAAGGAGGTCTGTCCTCAGCCTCCTCTTCTGCAGACTAAACATCCCAGTTCCCTCAGCCACTCCTCACAAGACCTATTCTCCAGGCCCTTCACCAGCTTTCTTGCCTTTCTGTTGTGTGCCCCAATTCAGGTCCCTTTCGAATCCTGGCTATTACTTTCTGCCATGAAATTGAATTTACTTAGTGCAACTAATTAGAGGCCTAGGGACCGTGCGGACTTGTTCACAGCAAATCACCTAGAACAGATCAGTTGAATTTCACTTGAGAAGTGCCTGGTTTTCTCCAGGGAGCACCCTGGTGTACAATTTAACTAGAAAGTTCTCGATGACTGTTAGAATAATACCAAATGTCTTCCTGTCTCCTCTAATGTTTGTGAATGAGAGACAACCTTGAGTTTGGTTGTGCAGTTTGTTCCTTGGCCCATAAAATAGTTGAGGATTTGGATTGTTTTTCATATCATGGCTTTAGATACAGACTACTTGTTTACACAGCTCACAGAGAGAGGAAACCACTGCAGATGCAAACAGATTGGCTGGGTTTTGTTTTCAGTAACTGTTGGCAAATATGGTTGCAGTATCCATTCTCTAAGGAAAAGAACAACTCTACCACAACTGACTGATGTTTTCAATAGACCATCTACTGGTCAAAAACTGTTGCTCCACAGAAACTTTAAAGTCTCTTCTGGTGGGGTTAAATAGTAAAAAATATGGTGTGTCTTAGGGAAACAGGAAAAGCAGAATCATTCTGCTTGGTTAGACCATTGAATGATGGACATTTGATCTCAGCTTTCTCTGGTATGCCAGGAATTACATCACTAAACTAACAGACGTGATTTAAGCCAGGCTGGAGACAGCTTGTATCAGGAGCGATTGAGAACAGTCAGGATCAGGATGGATTTCCTCTTTGACAAAGTGGTTTCCTGCATGTTGCTGTGGAAGGTACCAACAGGAGTGTCTGGTGAAGTTTATGCTGAGAACATTTCCTCTGAGATACAACAGAGACTTGAACAGGCACTCTGGACATCTCTTGGACTTTTTAGCTAGTGACTGAAGCCACATCGTGTTCGAATGCAAATCTCTGACTTGTATGTGAAGAAGTCACATACGTGTTTGATTACATCTCTCTTTCTGCTCTTTATCCTTCTCTTTCTCTGGAATTTAAAAAGTGAACAGGAAAGACTCAGCTGCTCCAGGCCTCATCCAGCTTGGCCTTCAACACCCCCAGGATGGAGGCAGCCACAGCGTCCCTGGGCAGCCTATTCCAGAGTCTCACCACCCTCCTACTGAAGAACTTCTTCCTAAGGTCCAGTCTAACCCTGCTCTCCCTCAGCTTTAAACCATTCCCCCTTGTCCTGTCTCTAGATACCCTGATGAGAAGTCTCTCTGCAGCCTTCCTGCAAGACCTCTTCAGGTACTGGGAGGCAGCTCTAAGGCCCTGCCAGAGCCTTCTCTTCTCTAGGCAGGACACCCCCAGCTCCCTCAGCCTATCCTCATAGCAGAGGTTCTCCAGTGCTCGGATCATCTTTGTGGCCTACTCTGGACTCACTCCAACAGTTTTGTATCCTCCTCATACTGGGGACACCAGAACTGGAAGCAGTATTCAAGGTGGGATCTCAGCAGGGCAGAGTAAAGGATGTTGGAACAAGTTTTGAAACTGTTATTGGGAGAAGCAGTGTACAGTTGACACAATCTCACTGCATTTAAGCAGTAGACAAAGGTTAGGATAGAAGGTGTAAAATGGCAGAGGAATGACTTTTTTTGTACACGTTCTTTCCAGTGGTGCTTCCTTAGACACAGTGACTTTAAAATGTCATCAGAAACTTGTTATATGTTTTAAAAGTAGATGATCTTATAACCCCATATGTTATATTCTAGGAAAAATTCTGATCTGTGTGTAATAACATTTTCAAATTGCTAAAAGTTAAGAGTGCTGAAATATGTTGAAAGCACAGCTGCAAGTTTGAAAACAATGTACTGCACCACAGAGGAAAGGCTTTCCTTTCTTATTTCTGTGCAGTACAGTTCCTCTTTGTTTTTTTGAGGTGATTAATTACTATAGGATTAAAAAGAAAATGTAAGAAACTGTAGTTCCAAGGAAGGAAGGAAATGAAAACCAGGAGAGAGCTTTTCCTGTTGTCATACTTGCTGTTCAGTGCTGCAACCCCCACGGTGCTCCTAGGCGTTGACATACTAGCAACGTAATTCCATTGCCGCGCTTGTGGGTCCCATCTCTCTACAGTATTAAGGTAACTCCATCCATCGTGGCCACCAACAGCATACATTGGTCCTTCCAGCATTGCTACTCCTTACAAGATAGAATTAGAGAGACATCAACAGTAGTAATTTCAGTGGCCAGTGGTGTATGCACTTCATACTTCAGTTACCTGTAGGCAGATAAGTGATTTCAACTGGTATTAAACTATCTAGAAGCTGCCTTGTCACTTGCAGAATACACCAAGGCACACAAAATGTTTAATATACAGCTTTTGCCAAAAGGTTACAGGAAAGCTGCTCTAATTCTCATGATGTCTTCTTGGACTTTTTTTTCCTTCCACTTCTGTTGACCATGTTCTGAAACAAATGTGAGCCCCTAAGTGAGAATTAATTCTCTTTTAAAGAAAGGCAAAGGTTGAGCCAGGCAATGATAAATATTCCCAAACCAGCCACCTCTCTTTATTCTGAGCCAGCTGAAGCTCTGTAATCCTGCCCACATGAAGCCTGAGTGGATGGCTAGTTGGCTGCCCTTACTAGCTAAAGAACCATGACATTTTAATGTCTCTAAAGGGGAACACAGGTTTGGATAGAGCTGGCTTGCATCCGCCGTCCTTTGAGGCACAGCAGAGTGAAATTGGCTGCTACTCCAAAGCTCTGGGTGGACATATCCTGTGCTATTGTCCCTCCTCTGGAGAGAAGGGCTTTGGTGTCTCCTCTTTGGGAGCTGCAGCTACTGCTGCTGCTGTTTGCTTCCTTTGTTAGGTAAAGCACAATGTTTGCATTTGGCTGCTTAGAGATTTTTCAGATCTGTTGTTTTCAGGCCTAAATATATGTGACCTCATTTTTGCAGAAGTCCTAACTCTCCACAAAATCATACTGAAGAGAGTAGGAGCTGTAAGTGTGAGGTGGCTTTGCCAATCAGCCTGATGAACAGATAGAAGTTTGACTTTGGGCACTCAGATTTACCACTGTGACCTACAGGTCGAGTAAAATTGTGCCTCTGCAATTGGTAATTAGAAAGACTTCAATGAGAATTGTTTGATTTGTTTTATCTTCTTTTCCTTTATCTCCTACTAGTATTTGCTTTCATAACTTTGACAGACTAGCTGATAAGAATCCTACACTGTATGTTCTTCAGTAGTGTAAGTTGATATAGGCCACAAAGGTTTATCAAGTAATTCTGGATGGTCTTTCTCTATCAGTCATTAAAATACAACTATTCAATATAATTTGAATTTGTGAATTATTGCTTGCAATACCTGTTGCTACAAACTGAAGAGGAGCCAGCTTCTACATGAAAGCTTTGATATACCATCCAAATATCATTGTATTCCCTCTCTTACAGTCTCCTCAACTGTAAACTTACTTTTATTGTTTTTATAGTTCCAGAAATAAAGTCTAGATTTCATGTTCATATTACTCATTCCCTGTGAATGCCATAAAGTTATGGCAACAAGCAATTATCAACTCTGTCTTTGAAAGTTATCTTCTATTAATACTGCAGCATATTACTGAAAAACATACGTCAGCAGTGTTCGTGTTAATCAGAATTGATGTGAGATGCAAGATCACAAAGATGAAGCAGTTCTTACCTAGGCCATGTCTGTGTGTTGACATAGGAGGCATTACAGTCCAAACTTTGGTGATGGGGTTGAAGCATTCAACAATGTTAGAAGTTTTCAGACCATCTCTTCCTCCCACAATATAGAGCTTGTTGTCAATGACTGCAACTCCAAACTGTAGTCGTCTGCCATTCATAGTGCCAATTTGTACCCAGCTGTTAGTCCTGAGGTCGTACTTTTCAATTGTCGTGGTACCTGTGGAAAGAGTGAGTGTGGGGATAAGATACCCATGAAGTGGTCAGAACTAGCAGTCAGGAGTCAGTTACAACCCAGAATGTTATTGAATGGTAAGACATTGACACTCTGTGTGTGGACTCTGTGGGTCCTTGAGAACTTCAGCTACAAAACATGAACCTAGTGAGAAAATTGTTTTAATTGCATGTATATAGGACTGTCACCTCTATATAAATAAACCAGGGGCAAGGAGGTGCAGAATTAAACACCAGCTTTTTTTTTTTTATTTTATGCTGAATATTTTGGAGAGAAGTTAAATCTGTTACTCATACAAATACCACTAGGGTAGGTATTTTGGAGTTGGGGCTTTAATACTCCTCATGAATATGGTACCTCTCAGTTATGTATTCCTTAACTATATTTGTGTTTATATCATTAGTGAAAGTATCCACATGTCTGTCTTAGGACTTAGTTTGAATGCTCTCCTTTTTGTTACGGACACAGGCAGAAGGCCCAGTTGTGTACAAGTACACATTTGGCTCCCACAGGTAGCTTCCTTGAGGTTCATCTTTGCAGCAGCCTTGCAATAGCTGCTTGTCTGCTGTAATGTATAAGCTGTACTTCCAATTTCTTCAGGTCACTGAACTTCTAGTAATGCTTTTACTGCAGCTATTCATAGGGCCTTAACTCTGCCGTTCCAATCCAACACTTTTCCCTGCCCTGGCTCCCGTCAGTCACTTAGCAGCCATAATTGCTCCTTTGAGAGCTGATTTAGCACAATGAGGAGATGCCTGAGTAACAACCAAGGCAGAGGAGGCAATTGTCAATTGCACATAAAATGCATCCGGAAGCTCAGTTTCAGCTTAGTTGAAGGCCACAGGATGAGAAAAACAGAGCAGATTTCCTGCCTGTTCCTTTACTGGGATTTGAGGCTAGAGAAGTAGCATTTGGAGAATTACTGTAGTTAGTGGCTAAGGAATGGTTTGCCACAGCAAAACAACTGTGCAATAAAGCTGAAAAGAGAGGTGGCCTTTGGTTTAGAGATCTGCTAGAGATCATCTGTTATACTCCATGAATTGAGTGAAATAAGAGCTTATCTCATGATATCTTCTTTTTTTTCCCTCTGCATACTGTTCCAGATGCATAGACTGAGAAGGAAACTATTGGTTCCTGCTGCAGTAAAAGAAAGAAATTCTACTTTTTCTGTTTTCCTGACATCTTATATTTTGAGCTACTGGTTTACTTTGTTCTTTCCATTTCATTAGTCTGTTTTCTCTGCTCAGATTTGACGACTTCTCATTTATTCTATGCTAATGTGTGAGTGAAGATCTCAGCTGCAAAAGTATCTTGTACACTGTCTAAAACCAGGGAAAACTGCATTAAGTTTTCAGTGTGTTCATACATACCCTGTAGGCTGTAATTTTTACAGAGGCTGAAAGGCAGGTTTTGAGTTAGCATGGTTTAGGCACATTCACATTTTTCAAGATAGCAGCCCAAAAGTAGCTCTTTGATCTTCTTTTGATCATTTGAAGTTGAGATTTGACTTTGTGTACCACCTGAGATAAGCACAAAGCCAAACCTGGCATTCACTGAGAGTTTTCTTTATCACAGAAAGCGTATTATTGCCAGAGGTGGAAGCTACTCCCTTCTCAGAGATGTTCTTCTAGCACATCATAGTCTCTTAGGTATTGTTTTCTTCATCTTACAGTCTAGTACAGGATGAAAGTATGAGTCAGAGCTCTAGAGGACAGCAGGGAGGAGAGGAAGTGCTGTTCTTCTTGACCATCAAAAGGCAAAAGTTCAAACAATTGACTTTATTCCAAGGTATAAGTAAAGGGGGCACCAAGAGGAAGTGCAGATGTTGACTGAAATAGACCTTTCTTAGCATAACCTTTGCTGAGAAAAAAAGATTTTAAAATTTCATTCTTATTGTGGTAGAAGTGAGTTTAAAGATTGAGTTCTTGGCTGATCTATACAATTCATAACTATCAAAACTATATTAATTGCGACAGTTTATCTTCATTTTGCTACATCATCCTAGGAATGACAGATTGCCTGTTGTGAGGGCAATGAATGTGTAGTTTGCACCTGATTTGGTGCTGCAGAGATTGTAAGGCAGCACTGCAAGATCTCTCATAAAGGAAAAATCAGTCATCAGCAACTCCTTGTGAACCATTAAATGGATTAGCTGCTTTCTGATTCTATTGCAAGTGAATTCATACAACTCAAAGTCCCACTGTTCAGCAAGTTGCTAGACTTTAATTACCATTCTTTGGCTCCAAGCTGTGGGTTTGAAGTTAAGGTTCCTGTAGAAAATTATTTCCATGTACTGCCTATTAAATAGAATCCTGAAATGGGTAATGCTGTGAGCTGACTGCAGTTGTGAAAATCACAATAAAAATTGGAATACAAATGATAGCATTTAGCTTTCAACTGCAAACCTGAAAATAACCTCTGTATGAAGTCCTGAAAAAAAGCTACACATGTGGTTGCCTTCATGAAAAAAATATAAATCTTTCCATCTGAAATTTTATAATAAGGCTTTACAAGCTTCAGCTAAGAATTTTCTAAGGTTCAATAATGCTTTTTGGTTGTTCTCCTCCTCCTCCTCTTTAAAAATCTTTCCAGTCTTTTATCCCAAAATTGGAGCAATGAGTCCTTAAACAGTGTTAAATGAACCTTGACATGTTTTGAATATGATTTTCTTCTTATTTGAAAAGTCAAAACTACACAAAAAATGTTAGAAAATAATTTTAAAATCACCACCTGAATCAAACTTATTTAGCCTGCACCCAAAGATGGATGCTCCTAATTTACAAGCATGATTCTTGCAAGAAGTAAGAGCATCTATTTCACAGTATTGTGTTCTGTGACTTCTTTTGTTCCCTCTTTTTCATCCTTTGATTGCTGTTTTCCTTTCATATATATAGATAACAATGATTTAAATATATATATTATCTGTCTGTCTTTATATAAATTAATTTCTGAACTCACCTTTAGTGGCATCCATACCTCCTACAGCATAAAGTGCACCCACTGTAGATTTTCTAGGCTTAGTTCGAGGACTTTGCATCATGGACCTCCTTTCTGGTAGGAGATGGTACTTCATAGCCTCCATAAGAAGCTTCTGACACTCTAGGTCGTCTGCAAACATTGGACTATTTTCTAGGTCAGCTAGTAACTAAGAAATAAAAAATAAGAGTCTTATATACATCTAAATCAGTACAATTGGATGTACTTCTGTAATTAAAGCAATTCAATAAAAGTAGGTACAGACACACATTTTCACTTCACCTCTCACCTGATCTTAGCTGGAAACTGCTTTAATGCAAGCAGAACAATACCAAGGTAGGAGGCAAGTCTTTAAGCATGACATCTACTTACAGTAGATTCTTTTTCATCTGTCGCTACTATACAGTTACAAAAACAGAAGGTGAAAATAATCCCACCCAAAACCTCATTCAGAATCAGAACATTTCCACAGAATTTTTTTCCATGCCTCAAAGATGCTTGAGGCAAGCTTCAGTTAACAGCTCAGCTGCCTGTTAGCCTTTCCAGTCCATACCTGGGGTGAAAGCAGAGGCAGTCTGATATAGGAGAGGAGCATGCCCAGGTCTCGCTGCCGGTTTTGCAGATCATGCCTCACCCACTTCATTAATGCCTGGAATATGGCTTCTTCATCTGGAACGTTGATGTCATCACTAGACAGGAGCTTTGCGATTTCATTAGCAGGGAGCAAAAGAAATTCCTGGTTTTTTATTACTTCTGTGAAGTGCTCCTATTAAAAAAAAAAATCCCAATGAACTGATGATTTTCACACCTTGAAGTAATGAAGGCTTTGCATATGTCTCATTCCTGTTCTGTTCTGCACTACAGGCAAATAAAAATGTCTATTTTAAAGATCACTAAATTTACTTCTACCATTTAAGGGAGATTTTGAGTGCTCTTTACTGCCTTACTGTTGCAGAACTGAACAATGCACATCCTAGGGGGTATCTCAGAGCTGCCTTCCAATAGCTGAAGGGATCCTACAGGAAGGCTGGAGAAGGATGTCTCATAAGGGTGTCTAGCAACAGGACAAGGGCAAATGATTTGAAGCTGAGGGAGAGGAGGTTTAGAAAGTAACGTAGCTGATTTGAATCCAGAGTATAATGGGGCAGATGGAGAAATTTACTAATTGATTATTTGTGTAACAAATTTTCAGTAGTTTCTTAGCTTTCTATTTCTTAAAGAGCAATGGCTACAAACTGGAACATAGAAGGTTTCACCTCAACATTAGGAGAAACTTCTTTACAGTGACAGAGCACTGGAACAGGCTGCCCAGAGAGGTTGTGAAGTCTTCTCTGGAGACTTTCAAAACCTGCCTGGATTCATTCCTGAGCAAACTACCCCAGGGGATCCTGCCTGGGCAGGGAGGTTGGACTCGATCTCTGGAGGTCCTTTCCAACCTCTAGTTCTGTGATTCTGTGAACTCTTTTCAAGAGTTCCAAGGTTGTAAATACAGAAGTCCAAGTGATTAAAGGAGGTATCAACTTTGTTCTGTTATGCACATCCTGCTCGAATATTTTGTGACATTCAGAGAATAGGAACAGGAAGGCCAGTCCACATCTAGGGACAAATATAGCACAAGATGTTTATCAGAACAAGTTCTATTTGCACAAGAAGATACCAGGCAGGAAACTGTTAATACTTGTCATCAACGACTGAAGTAATTGGAGGGGAAGGTCTCCACTGTGTCTGGTTTTGTTGAGTGGATGTGGTGTTTATGGCTGGTTATCTTCAGGAGCTGTTTCAATACTGCCGGTTCATTTGAATGCTCTCTCTATTTACAGAGCAGCTTTGTAGTCTTTCCCCCAAGGTGCACATTTTCAAGAGGTTGAGGTTGCCATGAAACATAACAGAATGTTTTATTTATCCGCTTCCACAGCACTCCTCTGTGTGTGCATTGTTATGATCTCTTACTCTTCAAGTTGTGGATTTTGGGTATTTTTTTTTTAATCATTTAAAGGGTTTAAAAGAAAAAGTCCTTTAAGGTTATTTCCATGAGGGGCAGATTTTCTCTTTATAAATTGTCAGTAGCTGCAAACCTGGTAGGTGATTTTATAACATGCAAAATCCTCTTTCCTGGCAGCATTCTTGATCTGTGCTGCATGCAAGATACAAGAGATGGCTCTAGAGGTGGAAATAGTTCTGGGTGTTTTCAGGAGGACATAATGTAAAGCCTGTATGCACAATACTGCTGAGATTCACATGAGACACTGTTCTTGAAGACCCAACTCTCATTTTTGTGACTCATAGCTTTAAAAAAAAGGCTAACTCCTGGGGAAGAGTGGAGGGATTCAAATGGTTAAAAAGAAATCTAAACAAAACAGGCTGTCTTATTGATTGACATCATAGAATCATATGTCTAACCATATGATTTTACTTCAGTTTTGCAGAAATCTGGACCGTGAATTTTAAACATGTAAAGTTCATTCCCATGTGCTATGGCTGGTGGGAGAAGAGAAGCAACAGCAGAGTGGGGAGGTTCCCAATTTTGGTTAGTGTACAATGGTGTGGAGCAGCAAGGACAACACTGTTATATAAAAGCTGAGTGGACCTCTAACTTAAATGCCCTTTTCCAACTTTAAAATATAAAAGGAATCTAGATTGCTGCTAAACAAACCATTCATTAGTGTGACAGGAAGGAGCACAACCAGTGCCCTCAATCTGCACATGCCACTCTCATTTATTTCACTATGTGGAACTGTATAATCTCTTGCTGGAATGCTCTCAGCACTATGAAGCCTCTAAACTGGTTTTGACATACTACACTAATATTTCAAGCATAAAGCTTCCATGTGTCTCCTAACAAGTAGTTCCTTTTATATCTAGCTGTAGCAGTTGCTATTCTTTTTGTGCCTAAAGTTGCTGTAGCACATCTTGTTGCCCTGAATATTTATCCCCTGATTTGGTTTCACAGCTAGCTATCTTGCTTCTCTGTTTCCCACGCTCTGAATATTCATTTCTTGCTTTGAGCCAGAGGAGGATTATGCTTCAGTCAGGGATGTGCTGCTTTTTAGCATTCCAAATCTTTCCCATACATTCTTAATTTTGGCTCTTTTTATATGTGTCTCACCTTAAAATCATCTTTAGAATTTTCTTTGTGCTGAATAAAAAGCATAAGACTGGTCCATTGCTGTTTGCCTCTTGACATTAGCCATGTTAAATCCCTATTACATTTCTTGAAAGAAATACATACCAGCCCTACTGCAAATTTAAGTTTGATAAGTCTGTCCTTCCACAAGGCAAAACTATGAAACATGAAACCACAGAACTGAGTATTTGTTGTTCCAAGCATGCTTTTCTCTCCTTCCAATTCCTCTGTAACAGTCACAGTTCTTAAATTCCCCTTAGGAGACTGAGCTGGGCAGAGATGTCCCCGTGTCAGGGACTTTACAGAATGGACCTTGCCAGCATAGGATGAGCAGAGCCACTGCATCAGTCTTGGAGAGAGCAAGTGGAGTGAGCCCTGCCCCACTTTGCCAAAGTCTCCATATGTATTTCAGGAGAATATTCCCACTTGCTGTTAACATTAAAACTAGAAAGCAGTCAATTGTTCTCTTACCATAGTGTATGTGTGCGCCACCTTCAGCAGCTCTGAGCAGCCCTGAGCGTCTCCAAAAGAGCGAATCCCCAGGCAGTTGGAAGGGTGAAGCTGCTTCATGAGGAAGCTGCAGCATACTTCAATGACCTGGGAGAGCTGGAGAAGACAAGCTGCAGCTAGCAAACTTTCTATAGTGTCTTCCTTTAACTCTAGAATACCTGTGCAGTTTGCATACAGAGGGGAAAAAGAAATCTTAGTCATTTTCGTTGTATTTTTACTACTTGAAACCTTCCACTCCCCAATTTTTATCCTTCTCTGGAAAAGTCTCAAAATAATTGTGCTGTGATTTACACATTCATTTTCCTTCTTTGCTGAAGGATGCTTTAAAGACATATTTTAACAGACTTAACTGATTTAATGGATTTTGAATGCAACAATTGGAGCATTTTTATTGGTGCCGTAACAGTATTAGATCTGATTTTGCCAAAAAAGAAGAAAAAAAAACCAACCAAAAAACAGAGCCCCACAATTTATAAATTCATAAATTCCAGTCCCTGGAAAGGGATGGTTTACAAAGGCCTGTGGTGATAGGACAAGGGTCAATGGTTTGAAATCAGGTAAGAGGAGATTTAGACTGGACATTAGGAGGTAGTTCTTTACTATGAGGGTGGTGGAACACTGGAACAGGCTGCCCAGGGAGATAATTGAGATCTCATCTCTAGAGATATTCAAGATCAAGCTCAACAGGGCTATGGGCAACCTGATCTAACAGAGGATGTCCCTGCTCTGCTGCAGGGACTTGGACTAGATGACCTTTGGAGGTCACTTTCAACCCAAACCAATTGTCAAGTCAATCCATCATGTTAGACATTGTTTCATGCATATTTTCTAGAATAAGTTCTTATATAAGCAGCAATATTTATTAATCCTCTCTAGAAGCAGGTGTACATCACCCAGGTGTGATTTGTGCTTGTATTTACATACTGGAATGAAATGGAAGAAGTGACAGTTGTGTGTGTGTCAAACAGATTTTATCTTCCTTCACAACAGTGATGTGGGCAGGGGAGGAGGAGTTACCTGTATAGGCATAGCGCACCAAAGCCTGCAGCGCATCAGGGTCTACTCCCTCCATCTTGATCTCCTCTTGTTTTGCTTCACGCACATCATTAGTAAACATTGCAGCAAAATAATCAGACACTGCACTGAGAACCAACCTTCAAATAAAAGCATTTTAAGAGGACTGCAAATTAGTTATTAATCTCAATAGCAAGCATGAAATGCAGTATTATTATCTAATGAATTGTGTATGCAATAGGAACATTATCTTTAGCAAAGGAGTTAAATCTACAGCAGTGAGCAATAAAGTTAAAAGGGTAATTAGTAATCTAATTTTCTCCCCCAGTGCTTGTTTGGGCAGATTTTCTTCCCAGATCTCTCTACAGTATGACAGCAGAAAGAAGAAATGGACAATGTCAATGATTGATATTGGAATTTCATTCTGTTTGGAATAATGAATGTGAAATATTGAGCACATCATTATTATAGTCACCCTTCATCCATAGCTAGAGAGAGAGGGATCTACTGGAGAGAGTCCAGTGGAAAGTTAAAGGGACCGGAGCATCCTTCTGATGAGGAAAGACTGAGAGATCTGAGGCTGTTTAGCCTGGAGAGGACCAAGAGGGGACCTTATCAATGCTTATCCATATCTAAAGGGTGGGGGGGCAAAAGGTTGAGGCCAGACTATTTTCAGTGATGCCCAGCGGAACAACAGGAATAAACTTGGACACAGGAAGTTCCACATAAATCTAAGGAAAAACTGCTTCACTTTGAAGGTGATGGAGCAGGCTGTCCAGAGAGATGGTGGAGTCTCCTTCTCTGGAGACTTTCAAACCCTGTCTGGGCATTGCGATCCTGGGTGACTCAGCTTTACCAAGAGGGTTGGACTGGATGATCTCCAGAGGTCTCTTCCAAATCCTACCATTCTGTGATAACTGAGCAGAGTAGGCATAAACTGAGTAGGCATTTGGACATTTCAGGCTTTGAAGCCATGTAAGCAATAGTGGGAATGGTACCTGTGAGCTGGAATCTTTTGGTCTCCAGCTATAAGAAGAACGTCACAAAGCTGCTTCTGCTGCAGATAACTTTCCATCTTGCGGAACGTTTGCTCTGCATGGTTTGTAGACTGGAAATACTCATCTGAGCCATTGGTGTTCATTCCAAGCAGGGAGCTGCTGGTCGTTGACAGCCTGTGAGGGAAAGTAGCCATGTGATGAGCGTAGCATCACAGTTGCTGATTGTGCTCTTCATACCTCTTTTGTTCACGTGGCACTACAGAAAAGTTTAAAATCATCAAGCTCTTAGCACCCTGCTCTTACTCTGCCTTCTTCCAGTTTGTTTCTGTTTGCAATCTGCAAATTATTTACAAGGCTGCACACAAACCATAGTTTACCACAGTTAGCAGGCACAGCTGGTGCCACTGACTTTACTGCTTCCCCTCAGTTTTGTGTCAGTGGTGCACAGAAGCGATGTGATCATTCACAAACAGAATACATTTCCCTGTGATATTAATAGCTAAGATATCTTGTGGCATGACATCATTAAGACTCCTATTTCTCTTCTTATTTTTTATATTAGATGACATTAAAATATAGAAATTAATCAGATGATGATTTACAAGGACCATATAGTGCTAGACAAATTACCAAATGGAAAGCTGATGAAAGCAATGCACCTTTAGGATGTACATGATGATTTCTGAGGTCCCTTCCAACCTAAGCCATTCTAGGCTTCTATAAGTCTCCATTTCATATCATATATAAGTAAGTGTAGAACCCCTGGGTTTTAAATTGCCCAGCCCAGCCAGGAAATGACAGTCAGTTGACTACATTTACAGGTTGTCTTTGATACTGTTGATGCGTATGCATAAGTGACTAGGACAGATAAAATCTATTAATGAAATTAATGTATTAAACTCAGCAGAATATTGGATTCCATTCAAAATTGAGTTCAGAAAATAAAGAAATAAAAATGAATAAATCAGGTGGGATCACTAATATTTTCAGAAAACAGATGAGTTAGATCTCACATTTTCAAATAGCATTTCACATTATATAGCTAATCAGAATTCAAGGGAAATAGAAATCAGATCATTGAATTGAGAGACAATAGAGTTTTCTGTTCCCTCTGCAGTACAAGAAAGTTACTGTACTTTCCTACACATTTTTCAAAATGGTACAGAACAAAGCCACAGTTGCTATGGCTATTGTGGATCTGGTTTTTTTCCAGACATAGCTGTTTTTTTCATCTGAAAATCTATGCCTATGATTTTTTCTGGATTTCTGTGCTATTTATAGATGTTTCACAGGCCATTCGGAATATGGCAGCTTTTGTACACTGACATGCCAGACCTTTCAGAGGCCCTGTCTCTTTGGCACATTTCAGATGCACCAGCTTCCAGTGTATTCATAGAATCATTTATTCTAGAGAAGACCTTAAGATCATTGAGTCCAACCGTTAACCCAACACTGCTAAGGCCACTGCTAACACAAGTCCTTCAGCACCACGTCTACACACCTTTTAAATACCTCCAGAGACAATGAATCAGCCACTGCTCTGGGCTGCCTCTTCTAGGGCCTGACAAGCTTTCAGCAAAGAAACTCATAGAGGGTCACCCTTGCCAGGCCCATAGGCTGTGTAAGATCATATGAGGTGTGCAGAGGTGTGGTATTTCTGGACTAAGTGGGGTAGGTGAGCCCTCAGCTGCACATGTGTTCCCCCTAAGAGCAGATCTGATGCACCAAAATCCTGCATTGCACTGCATGTGTGCGCAGTATGTGCACCTGTGCTTTCTGTCTGGGCAGCTCAAATTGCTAATTGCAAACATAATGAGAGAGACCAAATCAGCGCGACAAACTCTTGCTTTCTTTTGAAGCTCTCTATTACAGTTTCCAGCACATTTTTTCTTTCTTTTCCACAAGAAGAAGGGGCAAATCAAGTTCACCCATAATGCATCTCCTTTGTAGTTTACAGCTTATAAAAATTAATTTGTCTCAGTAGCTTTAATGGCTGTACTTCTGTATTTGTTTTCCTTCGATGCTCCATTGAAAATGAAGAAGCTGCAAAATTGGATTATATGCCCATTAGCTTTGCATCAGCTCCTTGATGCCAAATTCAGACTCTGTAACATTCATGTTTTGCTGTTTACCACCTAAGCTTTCTTTAATGTTTCCCAGAAAATTATTTTTTTTAGAAAACATCTCTTTTGAGATTCATTATATTCTCTCTGTGTATTGTGTTTAAGGCTCTATTACATTGCACTTATCCTTGATATTTGCAGAAATCAATTAAAACAATACTCAACCATCTCTAGCACTAGCTGCTTGAAATAAATAATTCCCCATAATGTCTAGGGTAAAACAATCATTTTTTAGGCTGCAAATATTTACAGAGGGACTTGAAGTCTAATAATTTCCTTCAATTCTAGGTATTTTTGTAGAATGACCTTTAACAACAGCAGAAATGCCTCTAATGTAATTAATTCTTTCAAAGACAAAGGTCTTCAGAGACCAGAAAATGACTGGAAATGAAAATAAGTGCTCTGTTAACTGTGTTAATATTATAATTGTTGATTTAGCTTCTACAGCTGACTCAAAATGTTAGCTATACTGCATTATGAAAGGTAAAAATCAAATTGAAAGATAAATGTTTATATATATTCCTTAGTGCAGGAACTGGGGGTGCTGTGGATTGTAATACCAAAGCAGTCGAGCTGGCTGTAAGTTTGCTAGCAAGAATATATCTACCTGTCATATCTTGTTCTGTGTGAGATGAGTCAGTTAGGACAGCTCAAGGTCCAGGTGAACCTGCTCAGAAAGGAGGAAACACTTGTTTTCTATCCAACGTGAGCAACTTTGCACAAACAAAATCTGAATATTGCACAAGAGAAGTTGCAAAAGTGCATGAGCTCTGCCATGACCAAGGAATTAGCTTTCCACTTGGGAGGGAAAATTATCTGTGAGCTGTTCTGAAGTATCAGAAACCCAAATTGCTTAATGTCAAGTTTGTGTTCACGTTCAGTGTGCCAAGTTGTTTTAACACCATTAGCGTTAGTAATAAGGGCTTAAGAAGGTGGATTAGCCTAGAGAGAGCAGAGATAAATCTATGTTTAAATGATTCCAAAGTAGCTGAACTCAATGAATTTCCTCTTAGGTACAGAGCCAGGTGAAATAACTTCTGAGTTTTTGCTGTGGGGATTTGTAAAGGACAGTGCAAAGATGGTACCGCTTTTTAGAAGGGGAAAGGTGAACTTTTGAAAGAGGCAATGTAAAGTGAAAACTCAAAGAAATAATCAAAAAGCATTAAGTGTCTGGATGACATGGAAGAGAGAAATACCAGCCAGCATGGCTGATCAGAGTAAATCATAGCAGAACGATTCTCTTATTTTTTTGACAAGATAACAAAGCTTACTGGGAGAAAATCATTAGTTGTCAGAAGTCATCTTGACTTTTGGATGGATTCTGACACTATTTCACATGACATCTGCAAAACCGAGCTAGGATGGCATGTTTTAAATGTAAGGAATATAAGAGGTGGGAATAACTTGCAGAGATACAGTTGAAATGTATCAGGGATTCAGTTTCAAAGGCAGGTGATGTTCTGAATTCACTCCAGGCAAAATCATTCTATTTAATGCAGACAAGCATAGGATAGAAACACGCTTTCATTGTTACATCAATGTGTGGCAGTGAGCCACAAACTTTGTAGGGACAGGATTCAAATTCAGAATTTGAATTTGCTCTTGTTCTTAGTGAACTATAGGAAATTTTTACCTCTCAAAGATAGAAAAAAAAAATCATAGAATGGTAAGGTTGGAAGGGACCTCAAGGATCATCCAGTTCCACCCCCCTGCCATAGGCAGGGACACCTCCCACTAGTACAGGTCACTCAAGGCCCCATCCAACCTGGCCTTGAACACCTCCAGGGAGAGAGCAGCCACAACCTCCCTGGGCAGCCTGTTCCAGTATCTCACCACCCTCACTGTAAAGAACTTCCTCCTAACACCCAGTCTAAATCTCCCTCCTGCCAGTTTAAACCCATTGCCCCTTGTCTTGTCATTACAAGTTGTGCTCACACTTGCTGAATGAAGCACTGGCTAAGAAAAGACAGGTGAGGTAATAGATAGGTTATCCTGGACCCCAGACAAGCTGTAGCTGCAAAATGGTGTATAGGTAAAATTTTGTTCTTCCCTGGTCAGGAGAATTAATCTAATGAGCTTTCTGATTCATTCCAGGCCTACAATTCTTTAAATATCTGAATTATGTTAATTTTTTTTCTTTTTTCCATTTTCATAAAGTACTCTTCATTAATCAGCACAGCATTCTTCATTAATCAGTATATATAAGTTCAGTTTTCCTCATTATTTAATTAGAACATAAATGCCATTTATTTGCCACGTGCTTTTTGAAACGCAATATGTTTTTTAAGTGCCCCCTTAAGTGTGCTTTTGGCCAGAAACCAGAACATAAAGCTGAAGAAACTTAGAAGCAGAAACCAAGGTGATGAAATGCAGAATTTTGATTTTTGTTGTTCTTGCTAAGGCTGTTACTTGTATTTTATGATGAAGGTTTGTTGAATGTACCTGCCATAGCATTTGTGAAATCCAGCTTTGACAAGTTCAGTTACAGTGTCGCTTGCGGATTCTGATTTTGGATCACCTTACCTTTGCACTGTAAATCACACCAGCCGTCAGCAGCAGACTGGATACCAGTTGTAGACATCCCAAGCCCTTTTAAGCAGAAATGAAAGCCCCAATGTGATTTGAGCTCTGTGGTGCTCTCTCTGTGCTTTAGCAGTGACAGGGCACGAGACAAAACTGCAACTTCATCAGTTCGGTTTGTTTGTGTAGCAATATTTACAACACAACTCTTTTTTTTTTTTCCCCTCTGTTTCTGCTTATTCTAGAAAATTGCAGTCAGCTCCCACATAGGCAAAGTCTGTTCTGTGCAGCTGTTTGAGCTCTGACCCTCTGCTGGGCAATGTCATGGGGTTGGAGATTGAGAGATGCTGTTTTCCTACACAAAATCACAGACTGCAGCATCTGTTAGAGAAAGCATCTCAGCTGGCTGAGAAACAAGAAAATATTTCAGCCATGGCTGAACACAGCTAGAACAATGCCACAGTCGATGCACCTGTACTAATTGCTTGCTGATGTAATTAGACCATACCAGTAGCTGAAATTTATTCTCTGTAAATGTGACAGCTAAAGATTGTGTTGTCTAGGGTATGGGTGAAAAACTGGGATCCAAAAGAGTATGGAAAATTGTGCTATATGTTGATGACTGCTAAGGTAGTAACATTAATATAAGGTAGTAACAACAACAGAAAATGACACAGCAAACAAAGAAATAAGAGGTTGAAATGTTAGCAGAGATCTGTCTACATAGAAAGTTCATGCTGACAGTTCCACTAGAACTCAGAGCTCTTGAAACTGTCTGGTTTGAATACCTTTTCATTGTTCATATTAACACAAAGCTGCCAGGCTTCTCCATTGGCATTAGTTACAAGAGCATTTCCCATTTGGGATTAAAAGTATAAATGTGCATATCATTAGACTTGGGAGCTTCAGCATCCCACTGAAAGTACTGTAGCTGCTCTGAGTTCTGTTCTTCCCCCCAGACGTGATAACATGCAGATTGCCATTATGGTTTGTATCAGAGTGAATTGGGATTATCGTGGTTTGAATTCTCCCATAAACAGGAAGTGTGTGTTTGGTGGGGTAATTTGAATGGAAAACAGGCTGTAACCAAACTGGCCCTAGAGCACCATACAGCCCTTTATGACTTCGTGTTACAAAGAGGAATAGATCCAAACACTCTCCCCAATAAGTTGTTTACCTTTGGAAAATGTGTATTTATTTATTTAACAGGGAAGGTTAATTATAAAATTATTTCCCAGGCTCAGTGCAGATTGTTCTTGTTAGCATGGGCACTCCCTCAGCTGCTGAGCTTTTGCTGCTAGGCACACAGTCTGATGAGAGCTTTTTCCATTCCTATGTTGGAATACACATTGTATTCATTGGTGTTATGTAACAGAGAATAATAATCAAGAGAAAGGTTTCAGGTAAAGAGACAGGAATATATTTATTAAGATCATAAAATTAACGTTTGCTGTCATAATGCCCAGTATGGGGGGGAGGGGGGGGGGGCATTTATCTCAAATACCCAAATCATTCCCAATGCCTCAGTGCAAGTTTTACTCTGTTTGCACATGGTTATTATGTAAGTAGTTATATGCCTTAGTATAGCATAGACTGGCTCAGGTTGGAAGGGAGCTCAGAGATCATCTGCTCCGACCACCCCACCATGGACAGGGACACCTCTCAGCTAGACTCAGCTGCTCAAGGCCTCATCCAACCTGGCCTTCAACAGTTCCAGAGAGGAGGCAGCCACAGCCTTCCTGGGCAGCCTATTCCAGAGTCTCACCACCCTTCTGCTGAAAAGCTTCTTCCTAAGATCCAGTCTAACCCTGCTTTCCCTCAGCTTCAAACCATGCCCCCTTGTCCTGTCTCTAGACACCTTCATGAAAAGTCCCTCTGCAGCCTTCCTGTAGGATTCTTCAGATACTGGAAGGCAGCTCTAAGGTCCCCCTAGAGTCTTCTTTTCTCCAGGCTGAACAACCCAAACTGCCTCAGTTATTGTACCTTGAAATTTACCATGTAAGACATGGTATCTTGTAAGCTATCAGGAATATTCCAGTGCCTTAATTGGTGCAGATTGCAACAGTACCAGAAGCATTCTGCAGTCATCCCTGCAATGCCTGGCTTCTGATCTACCATCTAAATTACATGATTATGTTGGAGGGGAACTCAAAGTCATGGCAGAGAAATTCAGTGAGGCTGACTACTTCTTGCTCACTATTCTTGTAGCTGATGACAATATCGTTAGATAATTTAATAGCATCTTTCTGAAGAACAAAAGCTGATGTGACCAGAAGGCACCATGTAGCACTATCTAGAGCTGTCAGAATGTACAAATGAAGAATAATGACTAAATGCTGGACCTCAGTGTGTTGCATTTTTAGTTAGAGGACACACAAAAAGAAATAGAAGCCAATGGCAAAACCAAAGCAAAACAATTAAATGTTCTAAATCCAAGCATAACTATTGGCAGGTCAAACTGATCAAGTCCATGTTTCGTACTTCATTAAGCACCTTTTGGAAAGACTTGTGTTAGGAGAGATTGTGAGGAAGACAACCTGTGTGTCCTATCTCCTTTCACTGCTGTTGCCCATTGCATCTCTGTGAGAGAGAAAGAGAAGTGTCTTTACAGACAGGCTGTTAGGTCTACCCTTATTTGTCAGTATTTAACACTATTTCTGACAATATGTCTTACGAAATCCTCTTGCTGCCATTGGTAACTTGGTATTTATCCTGATAGATAATACTGAAAACTACCCCCACATGCCTGTGTCAGCAGCAGTTTGATGTAATTGGATTAGAATAAATACATGACCTCTAAATAAAAGTAGTATAGGGAAGCAAAAGAAAAACAAAGAAAGGCTAAAAGGTACAAGTGGAATTGACATGAACTGTGGAAAATATTGCATGGAGTATTATTATGACAGATTTTTTTTTTTTCCTGGAGTGCCTGTAGTATTCACTGTTTCAGGCTGGAGGGAGGCAAAATCACTTTGTAAGGTGATCTTACTGAAAAATCACTTTTATAAAACAGAATACATACAACAATTTTTGAGGGGGTTGTAATACAACGACTAAATGAAACATGTGCCAGAATGCTGTCTTATCCAATCTTGCTGTATTTCTTTAGATTTCTCCTCTTCCTTTGTCCCTAGGGTCTTGCCTTTCTGTTTGTCATGAGTGTACAGATCACCTTAATATATATTGCAACACTTTCCTCCAAATAATCTCCCTTAGAAATTGACCTTGCATTTCAGAGAAAGAATCTGGGGTGTGGGAAAACCAAAAATACCTCAACAACAGTCTATAGAACAAAGGAAAAATACCAAATGAGAAAGTTAAGAGTCTAGAAGTTAGTTTCACATTTCAGCTCTGTTATTCTTCACAATTGTCTGGGAAAAAAATTATTGTGATTGAAATGTACTTATTAGAATAGGTAAAAATCTGTGAGGTTTCCAACAATTGATTTACAAAGTGTCACAGCATTAGCAAGGGAAGGCGAAGGAGCAGCCTTTTCATTTAATGGTGTGATACACGAGGAGCAACAAAGGATGTTTTAGGAACTACAGAGATTCAAAAGAAAACAACTTGAGACAATTCAAAAAGGAGGCTTCAACCTGGTGTATTGTTTAAAACATCTAATTCCAGATGAAGAATAAAAGCTTAGTAGCTTGCTGGACTACATATCAGAGCTTTACTGCTCCACCGAACAGGCCAACCTGTCCTTCCAGTCCTTCCTTTACGTTTTGCTAAATGCGTTAAATTCAAGTTCAGCTTCACCATAGCACTAAAAGAAAAAGTGTAAGGAAACCTTAAACAGCTAAATAGTAAATGAACTATCTCTTGAATGAGGAGTAAGAAGCACGTATGAGCTGTATTTTGTTGTGGTATCCCATGGGAGCTTCATGCTGATGAACTTTATCAGCATGCTGTAACACCAAGTCACTCTGAATTCTTTTTTCGATCCTTTAAGTGAATTTAAAAAAACAACAAATTAAGAGCAAAAACTACTCCTGACTTACACCCTTGTTCCTTTCTATGCTTTTCTCACTGCTTATTTGTGTTCTGATTGACCAGTCTGGCTCCTGCATGATCACAATGCTGTAGCTTCCCAGGAAGCTGTCTTATGCTGCTTGCAAATCCACTCTGACAAGATGTAGCAGGAGACCGAGTTGGCTGCTCTGCTGGGTGATTTTACTGGGTCAGGCATCTCAGACAGAAAGATCAGAAATCCATCCCAAGCAACTGTACTAGCACATGGAGTGGGGGCTAAGGGGCTGTGAGTAATGGCACAAGAGGGAATTTCTGGCTTTACATACAGTTTCGTGTAAAATGAACGGCCCAGAAACGATGCACAAAATTCTCCAGTGTAGGACAAAATGGGAACCTTTCTGCAGAAAGCTGCAGTTGTCACATCCAGGACAACTGGTGGTTTTCACTGCTCCAGTTAAATTGCTTTGTAGCAAGGATCAATTTCTACCTCTTTTCTACCTCACCTAAACCTATTGTACTAATGCTGAGAGACCCTAAAAATCTTTAACTTGCTCTGTTTTGTACATTACCCTCTGATACTTAAATGAGTTAGGTTCACAAAGAGGCAATAGTGGCAAGTTTGGGTTCGATAGTTATGTTTGTTTAGATCAATCCATAGCCATTATAAACATCATCTCAAACAACAGAACACATTATTTATTTATATTTATTATTTATTCTCTTCATCAGGTTTCTATTGATTTACTGAATAAATGCAAGTCAAGTGCCTTTAACAGGATATTATGGGATTTCCTCAGCAGCACATCCATAAACAGGCTTTAATTTGTAGGCTTTTTTTTTTTCTGTTGGCTTTTTTAAATTTTTTTTTTTTAATTTTGTTGAGAAGGGTTCAAGTTAAAACCCACTGTTAAATTGTAAGTAAAACTTCAAGGCCTTGTAAGTTTAGTGCTTACCATACTGGTTCCTGGCATACTTCAGGGTCCGATAATAGAACTCTCAAAAGCTGCTTCATGAGCTTGCAGCTAAGCCTAAGAGTAGTTATCTGCCTGTTCTGTGGCTGTATGTACTTGTGTGTCCAGAGCTTGATGCTGTATGCATTTGCAGGTCCATCCTGCACAGGGGTTACCATTCACATAGCCAAATTCATCAACAGTTTTAATGCAGTTGTGGAGCACCTTGCTTGGATAGACAGTGAGAGGACACTCTGTGCATGGAGTGATCCAGGAGTGGATAATAGTATACAGAGCTCATTTGCCACTGCTCTGATTACAAATGAGGTCTCTTAAGCCCAAGAAAGGTAAATACTGTAAACTTTGAAAAGTAATTATTGTTCAAGAATTCCAGTTCTATGTTTTCTAAATGCATGGAGCTGCTGCTCTCTGAAAAAGAAAAGGCAGGACACTGGCATGCTCAGTAGCATGCTCGTGGTCAGAGCCACTCTGCCTGCTCAACAGAGACAGGTGAGTCTGATGATGACAGACTGCAGCTGAAGAGGTCAGGGGAGAATGCAGACCATGGTGGCAGTAAAGTCTGCATGGTGCAGGGTATATAATATGGTTTGGTAAGCCACAGCTGCCCTAGGGTGAAAAAGGAGGACAGAAATGGTGTCACCAGGACTGGTTTTCTCAGTATGTTTTCACTACTTATATGCCAAAAGTAAATCTCTTGCTCTAAACAGATGACTAACTAAACCATGAACCCAAATGGATCAAAAGTGAAGGGAATTTTTGAAAAACTATCCTCAGCCTGGAAAAGAGAGGGGGTTAATGACAAAGCTTTTTATTTATCATGGTAGAAATGGAAAGAACTAACTTCCCCCGGAGATGCAGAACATGACTAAGATAAAATTACAGAGCTATTTTTGCCTGCACATGTGTATAGCTGCAGCTCTATTTCTTCACAATCTGAAGCATTCTGAAATGGTCTGACATGGAGACTCAGAGCCTTCCTGAGCATCTGTGCTAAATGAACACTGGAAAAGAGGTTTCCCTAGCAACGCAAGCCATATGTAATAGCTTAAAATAGTTTTTCTCCAACTCCTAGGATGTCTTAGTGCTTTGCTCACAATTTCCATTTAAATCAAGGTATATTTGCCCAGTTCAATAAGGTTCTTCAATTTCTCAACTTGTGTTAAAACGACAAGGCTTTGAAAATGCTCATTTCTTGCAAGAATGCCTCCCTTCAGCTTGACTTCTGATTTATCAGGTAAACTGAAGCATTGAAAATGGTGACAGTGGCTGTCCACTTTATCAAAAGTATTCCTTTTTCTCGATGTTCAAAACATTTGGTTTTAAGTATGTTGGGGGTCTCTACTGCTTGTCATAACAGGAAACTTCTAGTTAAAATAGTAGACTTCAATTCTTGTGCTGTAATTGTCATGAGAAGATGAACTGTGCAACTGTATCGTATAATGCATGGGTCAGAATGTGCAGGTGTCCACTTGGCTTTTTAGCAGCAGTTTTCAGGGAAATTCTGATATTTGCAAGCACTGATCAATTCTGATTGTGTCCTTAGGAAAAGAGGTATTAAATGTTATCTTTATCATGAGTAAATTGTGATACCAAGAGGCTATGAGGTTATATGTGAAGTAAGCAACAAATCTGAGGCGCAAACCATAGGTATTGATTTTCAGACCCTGATACAAGCAGTCATCAAGTCACAGCTTTAGAAAGTTAGGAGCTGGCAGAGAGAGCTTGAATTTGATTAAATCATGTGTCGATATGCAGGTAAGATATATAGATTCTAAATGGGTCTCAGCTGAGAAAACACTGAAGCAGACTTGGAGATGTGTAGTCTTTGTGTGCTCTTTCATCTCTAAGAAAGGCAGCCTCGTACAATTGTAGAGCACAGCAGGAGAACACTGTGCCTGTTTCCCTGACAAAACCTTTGAGAACTGTAGTCATTTAGATACCATATCAGATATTCTATCTGATTCTATCTGTTTTAATTAGCCTCGAATTGAGTTTGGCTATTAAACATTTGCTTGGAAAAGAGGGAATGGGGTGGCATAGGAGATTTCCTGTCAGAGCTGTGGGGGTGGTTCTCTGCCAGCATAGCTGATGATAGTCACTGAGGTTGAGTCTCATTTCAGAGGGGAGGCAATTTTTGGTGGCTTTGTTTTAGAGATTATTTTTAAAGTTTGTTTCCAATTCTTAGCTTGTGCTATTTCTGTGAATCCTGACAATACTTTTATCTCCATTTCTGTTTCATTTAGCTTGCATGCTTACAGGTATGACATACACAAGCCACATTCTTTATCACCTGATATAGCCATTCTTTAAATATAGTATCATTATTTTCTTTTAGCAGAAAGAAAGGTACTAAACTGACCTGGTATATATTGGGAGAGCTTAGGTATTTGAGTATAACAGCAAAGCAAAACGAACAAAATCCCTTTATTTTTTTAAATGTTGGTAATGCTCCTCATTTCAAACTACCCAAACAAAACAACCCACAAACCTCCCAGTTAACATCAATTATTAACTTCTTTCAGGATGCTGTCTAGCTATAGCTTTCCAATCAAGCAAACTCTCTCCCCCTTTTCCAAGAATCCTTCAACATCTGTATGATTTCCTGTTGATCTTACAATTGCATACACACAGTACGTCTGCAAAAGCTGCTCTGCATGCGTTTAATCATCTCCTTAACTTTTTCTGGAGACATTAAGAAGTGATTTTAAGAAGAATAATAACTCTTTAAAAAGTAATTTAACAGCTGTCTTTGCTGAGAGCAAGCTGTACAAAGTGGAAATGAGAAGGTAATTGAATCATAAAGAAATTGTTTTGAAATTAATAGAATTATCTTAGTTTCTTAAATTACTTTTAAATGATGGAGTTTTTTTTCCTTGCCTGTAATAATTCATCTCTGAAAGCTGGGGATGCTAAATGTAAGCCTATAAAATGTCATGTGCTTTAAGGAATTCAGATTACTGTCTGATAACCTTCTTTATTGGGAGTTGGGGGACATGGTTAGAACTGTTGGCATCCAGTAATGCCTTTCAGCATGAATTATTCTATGATTATATGAATTTATGCAAAAAATCCCAATCTTTTCAATAATTCCCACTCTTTCTACAGGGTAAATATCAAATTAATTTCAAAACACAGACCTACTCCTTCCATTATTTTTTAATAACTGTTTCCACCCACTCTAACTTCACCTACTTTTCCCCTTTTCAAAAAAAGAAAGAATGAAATCTGCTGAAGATGTCTTTGAGAAACATTGATTCTAATTCCTGTACCAAGGGCTCTTTGATGAGGCAACAACATTTGTTTCCTCAGAATGACTTCATTGATCACTGTTGGCTGAAAAGTCTCTCTCTCCATGCGTATTATTGACTTCTAGGATCAAAGTGCTTCTCCTATTATATTAAAACCCTGCATCAGATGCCACTTATGACTAGATCTTCACAAATTTTCTCCAGTGAGCAAACATCAGATATCAAAGGAAAATTGACTTGGTTACTCTCCTATAATTCTTCAGTCAGTTGTGAGTGAATTTCGATTAAATGCTATTAAAGCTCAGCTTAATACCACTGCTATTTCATGTGCTATGTGTGCCTTTGTTCAGTTCATTAGCAAGCCTAAAGTAATCCCTGGCACTGGCAGATGCAGCATCTCACTGGTGCCAATAGGGCATTCACCAACCATCACTGCCTGGAATGTCACCCCCACACCCCTGCTGCAGCCTGCTTTTCCACTGTGCAGGAGCCTCCAAAGGCCACATGAGCTGCCCAAGCATCACTTCTGAGGGATCAGCTACAGCAGCTAAAATAAGTAATTTCAAATGTCTGCAGTTTCAAGTTCATATTTTGAACTTTAGTTAAAGGTCATCTTTAGAAGACAATTAATTTTTGCCTGTCCCTCAGGAAATAATGGAACATTTTGGCTATCCATAGCACATTGGTATTAAATAGTCTTTTAAATATACCCTGCTGAAGTATATATTAAATTCTTACTAGGATTAAATAAACCAGAGCATTCTCCACAGGGCAGAAGTGTAGTTTATCTCCTTAGCTCTTACTTCTTGCTGAATTCTGCAGTGTCAAAGTAATATAATTATTATTTCTAAGCACTTAGAAATAGAGGAGATGACTAACAGCAAGGATTTATCAAGAGTAACAAGGCAAAATAAACTGAAGGCCTTCATTAATGGAGTGTAGTAGGCGTTATGGAGAGCTTGAAAACAAGTAGTTGTCACTTGTATCTTGGACATGAGAATCATAACTGCTAAGTACTATCAGCCTGAAATACTGTTTGGAGTAAACCATTGCAAAACAGGTGTGAAACTGAACTGAAGCCAGTGGCTCACTGATAAATAGGAGGCTAAATTGTATTGAGTTCCTAAGGAACTTTCCACTAAAGCTCCATTGTCGTAGAATCATAGAATGGTCTGGATTGGAAGGGACCTCCAAAGGTCATCTAGTCCAACTCCCCTGTGACTTCTCATAAATTTTCTTGGAGCAAGAAGGACATAAAGAGAGGGCTTTGACTGGAACTTTATCACAATATAAGATCATGCCAAGCAGAGAGGATCTGCAAGTATAGTGGAGCATAGGATCAGAACTGGACTTTAAATCAGCAAACTGGGGACATTAGCTGATAAACCAAGGATGGGATATATTTGTGCAAAGTACTATATCCAGGAACAAATAACTGGAAACATGTACAGATGGTTAGGGAACAGATCTTTGGTACAGGGTCTGGAGTTTCACTTGAATCACAAGCCAGGCATTAGCAACAGCACAGGGTTGTTGACTGAAAAAACAGCGAGCAGGATATTCAAACAGATTTTTAGTCAGAATGACATGGAATTAGTCCTATGCTTTACATCCAAATTGTCAGGATGTACTCAGAACATATCCAGATCTGACCACAGTGCTGCAAGTCCAGACAGACATGCTGCAGAGAGTCAGGAGAGCAATGCAAATTATCATCCTATTGCAGCATAAGACTTCTGGAAAAAGATTGCCAGAACGGCAGCAGTCTTCAAACACTTAAAAGAATGCTGTAAAGAAGAATAATGTGGGAATAAGTGTAAGGGGAACAATATGCTTTGCCTGGGGCAAAGATCAAGGAAATAATGAGCTTAAATTGTGCTATAGATAACCAAGGAAACACATTCAGCTGATCCGGCTTTGTCATAGAAGGATGAGCATAACATCTGACTAGGTATCAGTGTCCTTTATAATGCTTACAAATGTTCATTTGCTAAAGTTAAGATCTGAAAAATGTTGGATATTTAGTGGAAGTTAAATCGGGGCAGCTATGTTTTCTTTTTAAAAGAAAGGCTGCTGCTGCTGAGTGAGATTAGCAATAATCATTTCTAAACTTTCACCTTAAGCACCAGAGGTGGTTCTTGAAACTGAATTTTTAGACGTGAGGGGAAAAGAGTGTCACGATGGACTCTGAATGGAGTGCCTTGTGATCTCTGCAAAACGTACATCATAGTCCTTCCATTTACTGCTTGAGCTGTCATTCTTTGTCAGTTCTCTGAATCAGTGGCAGGACACAGCTTCTTTGGATGCCCAGACCTGGACTCTTAGTGCAAAGAAATTCTCTCAGTCTGCTTTGCCCAGTGGTTTAATAGAATAATTCATAGGTTCCTTTTTCACCAGGGAAGTTAGCACCTGTTTTCTCTTTTGGAAATAATTTTTTGTGTTGGAAAATTAAGCAGCCATTATTTCAGCTAGTATCTGTTACAAATTTTAGAGGACATGATGAACGTGTAGTGTTATGGCCCTCCCCAAAAAAGTGTTCAGCAGAAGGCAACATGACAGCATGTGTCCTTGATCTGTGTCACATTCACTAACCAAAAAAATGGCATCATATGTGCAAGAAATTGGGGTCAGGTATGCACACTCATTTATTCATTTCCACCTGTTCAGTATCTTCAGGGATACTGCAACAATTAAATGGGTATTTTTACTTTGTGGTACCTTTGTTTCACAGTGGAATGTGAGCCAAGGTTATTAACTGCTATTGGAAACAAAACAGAACTCCAGGCAAATCCCTCATGTAGGGGATAACATCCAAAATAGTCATGGATGTGTGCGTACATAAATATGACAGTAAAGGAAATGGCCTGTTAGTTATTTCCCTATGGCTGAACAACAATGAAATAGACAATTAGATGAGCTATCACAGTAAGTGAACATCATAAACACTCACTACAGAAAGTGCATTGCCTCAATTAAAAGAGGATACTCCTCCCACATACCTGTTTCCATGTACATCAGAACTCACTGCTTGGATTATGACACCAAAAGGTTTTATTAAAATTAGTTAGAAGCATGTTTTGTCTCACACATGGAAATCAGACAGCATGTATCTTTAGCAAAACTAGGCCTTGCTACCCAAACTAGAGTTTGGCAGCAATTTTTCAACCATGTTATTAGGAAAAAAAATGCAATAGAAAAACAATGAATGGATGCCACATTCATTATTGAAATCTGCCTGCTTTTGGGCAGCTGGAAAAAGAGGTAGGCACACACTTCAGCAGCACAGGCAGTCTTCAGTGGTACGCTTCTACAGTCACAATCTATCTTCTAGCAAGCATGCATAAATGGATGTGGACACGTAGCATGGTAATAAATACTCTGCATAGTGCTCACCTTCAAAGGTCAAGACAGTCATGCCTCTGAGGCCAAACTTTATCAAGTAATCAAGGTAATTCAGTATCAAGAGCTCCTCTTTATTAGGAGGTGTCAATGCATTTTCAGCTTGCATGCACAAGTGTGTGTTCATCTGCTGCCCACAAGAACAACTCAAAATCTAGCAGTGAAATCCTCAGTCTTTCCTGCTGTCTCTGGACCACTGACACATCACTTTCAAAGAAAGAAATGCAACTGATCCAAGGTCTCCCTGAAGGAGGAGCCTGGAACTTCAAAAGATTCCAGGCAGGGAAGATCAGAGGTGGTCATCAAGTACTTAAAATGCAGCAGAAGCAATTCACTGTTTATTTACTGTGCATTCTTTCAGAGCTCACTCAAGCTCCTACTTACTTTAAGCCAAACCTAAACTCTTGGCAGGCTTTTGCACTGTTTGCATTGCTGTTCTCTGCAGGTTTCTGACCATCCTGGTAATATCTTAATATTCTATAGTGGGACAAAACTATGTACAAATAAAATAACTGGGTAGCTCTTCAGATTTGGGCCAATTTCTCTGGGTTTGGCCTGTGATAGGCTCCCAGTCGTCATTCAGGGAGTAGCTTGGTGAGAACTGGATCAGATCAACGAGATGTGTGTCATCCACTGCTTAGGTTTTTTCAAAACTGTAGATGCAACTTCCATAAGGATTTACAAGTCAAGGCTCATCATTATAGATGCTTCTAGAGGCTGTTTGGTACCTGCGGAGTATGTTCCCTTGGCAGCACTGGATAATAAAGTCCCTAGGCATGCTGGGATGCATTACAATAAGCAATTTATTTGTTATACACCTAGCATTTAGTGGTTGGTCACATCTTAACTGGCTACTATTACCACAGAACAGCTGAGTTTTGGTCACTTACATCCTCACTTACTTTTGTGTTGTGTCCTGGGATATCATCCAGGAAAAAGCCTTTAGGTCTGAAATGTTTATTTGGGTCTTTCTGTTTAATCTGGGAGCAGGAGGATGCAGAAACAAGTACATTGATACTGGTGTATTCAAAGTGAGAGTGCTGGTTGGAACATTCTTAAAATCCCTTTCTTCCTCAGTTAAATAAGCCTTAGTTCATCAAAGCTCAGGATGCTGTGTCTGTCACTGAAAGCTTTGAGTTCTGAGGTTTCTAGGGAAAGACAATTCAAGTTTTTCTGAAGAAATGTGGAATATTTCTTTCATGCTTCCAAAGCATTTTGTAGGAACTATTAAGCCACTAGAAGAAATTGCTGTCTGCTTGAAATTGAGGTATTGGCCTCATTTTCTCTCCTTTTCCACTATTTTCACTTCTACAGGCAGGGATGAACTCTCTGGATTAGAGACAACTGCTCTGGAGATTTTATGGAATAGGAGACAAATTCGTGTCAGATTGTCTTTGGCTTTGAAAGTGAAAGATCATAACACTGCAATCATTGTGTAGCTCATGGTGCAGTGACTTAGTGTAAGGAGAAGCGATCCTGCGAAAGCTGGTTTTTCAGATGTGTTAATTACTAGCAGATCCTGTTGATTACAATTGACTGTGACTATTTGGAACTTCTAAAGGGAAAAGGGGACCCAAAATTATTTAAAAGAATGCTTTCAAGGCATTCCTCTGACAAGATTAAAATACACCCAACAACTAGATAGAAATAGAGATATAGGGCTGCTTCTCTTGATTTCTTCTTCTCAGCATTTCATTTCTACCCAATAAAAGTTAACATTCTGATTCATCTGAGGCCTCTGCTGAATGCTACAGGGGAAGAGAATGGTGATTTACTCAGTGATCTCTGGTGGCACAATTTAGATATCTGAGCTATATTGAGATGTCTTTAAGGATCTGTTTTATTTTATTGAAATAAAACTGTAGAGAAACTCATAATCATGAATCACTTTCCAAACAATTTCTTACAAATTCAGCCTTTGAAGATGTGTGTTAAGATAGTTTATAACCTACAACATGCATAAAATATTTTCACTGATAAGTTCACAGAAACCCCCCCATTTGAATCTAACAATGCTTTATAAGATAGATACCTTCCCAGCTCAACAGAAAAACTTCAATTTGAGTGAGAATGGAGGCACAAAACTTCATGAGATCTTAGCAGAAAGTTTAGATACAGCTGGAGAAACTGTCACATCTTATTTCAGAAAACAGTGGCTTCCAAATTGAATTGACTATGATTTTTTTTTTTTTNAATGTTATACTAAGAGTACACTTCTCACACATGACAAACTAGAGCACTACAAACACACAGAATTCTCACACACCTCACTGATTTCACTCCATTATGATCTGATGAAGTACAGGTTGGCTACAGGTACCGTTTTCAAAATGACATTTTGGAATGCATTTTATTGTGTTGGTCTGCAGATGTTCCCTCCACCAGATGTGCAACTTGAAAAATAATAACTGCTAAAAATACACAAGAATGTCAGCTTTGGTTTTACTGAGAGAAACTGTATCAAGATAGAATTGTATTTCAGTACAATGTAGGACACATAAATTATCCCCAAGGACTGATGGCGATCTCATCAAATGGTGCAAATAATCACATTATAAATGCATCATTGAGTCCCAGGTGGGCTAAAGGTGGGCTAAAGCTGTTGCCGTGTAAGGTAATAATACTGACATCAGTTTAAAAAATACTGAAATTAAAGGCACACTTACTCACATAACTGCTATTAATATTTTCTTCTCTGAACTGACATTTTAAAAGTAGCTCTTCCCTCGTGCTTACATCTTTAAGGGCTCTGAGCTGCAATGTTTTTTCACCTGACCTTGCAGAAAGTATTCATCTTAGTATACTAAACAAGCCATGAAAGTACTGTGATCTCAAATAAAGCTTAATAAAAAGCAAGTAATGATGCTTCCTTTCCACTGAGTTCAAGGTTAATTATGCTTGTCAAGAAGGCAGTAAAAAAAAAACAACAGCTGTCAGAAATTTGACAGATCGATGGCAACCCCACAGACTGTGCACCTCCTGCAGTTCCCATTTGTCAAAGTTGCACCCATTGATAGAGTCAGAATGAGGACACTGTTTCAGAAGGCTTCCTTTTGCATTGCACTTAGACATAATAGATCAAGACACACAAAAAATGTAACAGAAAATGTGACAAGCTGGCAGATTCTGTGTTTAAGGAATAGCTATGAAAGGAAGTATTTTAGGCAAAGATCAGCATTTCATGACAATGTTCCTGTTCATTTTTCTAACGTGAAGCTATTCCTGTTCCTCTGAGTGTGGGTGTGCACACAGATAAAGTGAAACTAATGCTGTAAGGAACTCTGGTTAAAAGCAAAGACACAACACCAGGACATAACCTGGGTAGAAGTATGGCTTTCTAAGTGCAGACTTTAAAACTCCTACCTCTCTGCAGATTCATCTGAATTTTCTTCTGTGATCATCTGCAACTCCTGCATGCTTTTACTTGGATCTTCTTTGAGGCAGTTTTCCTCAGTGCTTGTTTTAGGGATATCCTCATTTGATCGAAGCTGTTCTATGAGATTCTGATGGTGCCAGGTTTGAATAGATCGGTGGTGCACTGGGGTTGGACCTGGCACGGGTGCCAGTATGTTGTGGTGGACAGGACTGCTGTTTTTCTTCAGCCCATTTCTGTCCCGAGCGTGGTTCTTCAACCTGTTCTGAACTGGTGTCCCTCTGTGCTCATATCCTTCCTGCTGATGGCAGCCCCCCGTGCCTGTGGAGCCTTGCGAGGGGTGACTGAACCACCTCCAGCGGAGCCTCAGGATCTGCTTCACATCAAACTCCTTCTTGCCAGATACTGACATTTTTTCCAGGAGAGGGGGAAAAAAAAAAAANCACCTGACATGGAACCTCTTTTTAATTGATAGTGTTCCTTATTTTTCTTCAAATGAAATTTACTTTCATTTTAAGGTGTGCCTAAAATTACACACACACCCCCCCACACACACCCNGAAAAATAATAACTGCTAAAAATACACAAGAATGTCAGCTTTGGTTTTACTGAGAGAAACTGTATCAAGATAGAATTGTATTTCAGTACAATGTAGGACACATAAATTATCCCCAAGGACTGATGGCGATCTCATCAAATGGTGCAAATAATCACATTATAAATGCATCATTGAGTCCCAGGTGGGCTAAAGGTGGGCTAAAGCTGTTGCCGTGTAAGGTAATAATACTGACATCAGTTTAAAAAATACTGAAATTAAAGGCACACTTACTCACATAACTGCTATTAATATTTTCTTCTCTGAACTGACATTTTAAAAGTAGCTCTTCCCTCGTGCTTACATCTTTAAGGGCTCTGAGCTGCAATGTTTTTTCACCTGACCTTGCAGAAAGTATTCATCTTAGTATACTAAACAAGCCATGAAAGTACTGTGATCTCAAATAAAGCTTAATAAAAAGCAAGTAATGATGCTTCCTTTCCACTGAGTTCAAGGTTAATTATGCTTGTCAAGAAGGCAGTAAAAAAAAAACAACAGCTGTCAGAAATTTGACAGATCGATGGCAACCCCACAGACTGTGCACCTCCTGCAGTTCCCATTTGTCAAAGTTGCACCCATTGATAGAGTCAGAATGAGGACACTGTTTCAGAAGGCTTCCTTTTGCATTGCACTTAGACATAATAGATCAAGACACACAAAAAATGTAACAGAAAATGTGACAAGCTGGCAGATTCTGTGTTTAAGGAATAGCTATGAAAGGAAGTATTTTAGGCAAAGATCAGCATTTCATGACAATGTTCCTGTTCATTTTTCTAACGTGAAGCTATTCCTGTTCCTCTGAGTGTGGGTGTGCACACAGATAAAGTGAAACTAATGCTGTAAGGAACTCTGGTTAAAAGCAAAGACACAACACCAGGACATAACCTGGGTAGAAGTATGGCTTTCTAAGTGCAGACTTTAAAACTCCTACCTCTCTGCAGATTCATCTGAATTTTCTTCTGTGATCATCTGCAACTCCTGCATGCTTTTACTTGGATCTTCTTTGAGGCAGTTTTCCTCAGTGCTTGTTTTAGGGATATCCTCATTTGATCGAAGCTGTTCTATGAGATTCTGATGGTGCCAGGTTTGAATAGATCGGTGGTGCACTGGGGTTGGACCTGGCACGGGTGCCAGTATGTTGTGGTGGACAGGACTGCTGTTTTTCTTCAGCCCATTTCTGTCCCGAGCGTGGTTCTTCAACCTGTTCTGAACTGGTGTCCCTCTGTGCTCATATCCTTCCTGCTGATGGCAGCCCCCCGTGCCTGTGGAGCCTTGCGAGGGGTGACTGAACCACCTCCAGCGGAGCCTCAGGATCTGCTTCACATCAAACTCCTTCTTGCCAGATACTGACATTTTTTCCAGGAGAGGGGGAAAAAAAAAAAAAAAAGAGGACAAAAGCCTATTCTTTCGGAAAGGAAATGGATTCTTTGTTATCTCTTCTGTTTCAACTCCTCTTCTTAAGAAAAGACAACAAAAGAACAAATACCGGCAGCTCTCTCCCTCTCTCTTCTGATTAATATACTGCAAGCTCGTCAAGCCGATGCTAAGCTGCTGCTAACTGTATAGGTGGGAATCCATACTGACAGGATGATGAGGTCAGACCTTAAACAAGTAAATCAGCTTAGCACAGGAAAGCAGCAACCATAACACTACCCAGCTGCTAGGCTTACACGCTCCCAGCACTATAGCACAGCTCTCCAATATATAACCTAGCCTCACATGATCCTAAGGGATCCGAAGCTGCAACTTAAGATGCAGGGAAGCACGCACAAATAAAGTGACAAGACTTTCCATCTCACAAGCTTTTCCATCAAGCCTGCTAATAAGCAGTGCTGCATTTCAAAAAGGTTTCTAGAGAATTGTTTTGCAGTCTCCTTACGTAGGTTTTTGGTAAGGATCTGCTGTGAAACTCTCCTGCAGTTCATGTGTTTCCTTTAAGGGGCTTGCATTTGTTTATCTTGCTGTGTAAAATTCCTACAAATAGCCTCAGTGTGGTAGCACTTAGCTAAAGGAAAGAGGCAGCATTTGAATACATCGTGCAAAACTGAATGTATTTACTCACCTACAGATAGATCTCTGGATATAATTACAGGGGTATGAGAAAAGAGGGAGGGAGCTCATGAAAATCAGAGATGTGCTCCCTGAATGACAGTATCTGTGGAAAACACACTGTTTCCTGGCTAAGTGCCTGTGTAAACACCCTTTGCCATCCTGCTCTTCATTTCTCACGGATACTGAAATGAGTGTTTTTTCCAGCAGACACCTTTCTTTTGATAGTGTGCACTGGAACATGTTTTCAACAAATTTAATGGATGGTGTCTATTCATTCCCATCCATTTGTTAACAGAAACAGGCAGTGAGATCTGTTCCCTGGGTCTTCAGAAATAATATACACAGAATGTTTTCAATGCAAACTGAGAAAAACTAAATTGACTGCATTTTCAGTTTTTTTTCTTATATTCTCCACAGTTGCTACTGATGACCTATAGAGCTGTAAGCAGCAAGCAGAAATTTTTTTTTTTTTTTAAAAAAAAAAGGCAGCTGCAAGATAGAGTCAGTAAAACAGGATTTAGAGCTACAGGCTAAAGGGGAATACCCCTCTCTGACACATCTTCTGACATCTCTTCAGAACTTCCAGTGTTAACTTCTTTATTTCTGTCCCTATCGTGAGGTTTGTTTTTTTTTTTTTTTCTTATTTGTCTTCTAAACTTTACTGACAGGTTGCTGAACCTTCAAACAATAAAATGCAAACAGAGAAATATGAAGTAGAACTTTGGAAAGAAAAGCAAACTGAGAGGATAGGACTGAGGAATCATCAGCCTTTCTACTGGGCTGTCAAGCTCCTGTCCTGTCCCTGGTATTCAAGCAGATGATGTGTAAAATCAGGGACTGGATGCATGAGAGACAAATTACAGGAAGGTGAAGAAAAGTAAAACAGATTAAAGATATTATACTATTTAGGCACACGGAGGGAAAGAAAGAGCTTTGTACAAATGAAAGCCTATGAGAAATAGTTGGCAAAAAAAGGTAAAGGAAGAAGTCAAAGAAATATTTTTAACAGACATAGCCAATGCATATTTATTGCTCTGTAGAACATTGAGGCTGAGCTACTGCCATAAATTGTACATTAACATGTGATTCAATAATAGGGTAAAGGTCTATGACAGACAGAACAAGAAAAACTTGGTTGCAGGTAAGAATCCTCTCTCACATGGAAAAATAAATTTTGTGGGAGCTAGAGTACAAGGCCCAGCAAGCCTGGCAGTGCTTTGGCACAGTCGCTCCCATCGCTGACCCCACTCCTCTGCCAGCGGTTACTGTCCTCACAGCACCTGTCAGCACTCACTGTAGCTATTCTTGAAGCATTTTGTAAAGATATTCCTTTATTTCATGTGTTATAAGAATGGATGGACACTAGAAACCTGGAATTCTAGGAATTCTAGGAATTCATATTAAGGTAAAGGCTTGCTTGTGAGTTTATTAGGGAGGTTTCAACTGAAGGTTGTCAAGACTATAAGCTAATAAAGAAGCTGCCCTCAAACTTTAGGGGTTTAAAGAATTCACAGGGAATGAGTGGATAAATGCACATGCTGGTCACTGAGTAAGAGGGATTAGTATATGTCCAGAAGTCAGTGTATGATGTTGTCACACTTGCTTCATGACCTTCTATAACAATCTGAAATTTTCTGGAGATGCAGAGGCTTCAGGCATTTTTTTTCTTCTGTTGCAACTGTGTAAGACTTAATTTAATGTATCATAACTTTTCAATTCCATTCTACACACCTATGGATGCTGCTCTTTTCAATCTTATGAAAGTAATGAGACCTGGTGGTATCCATGCATATTCCTCAGGACTGCCTACATAAGATCTGTGTTAAGGAAGAAGTGTCTATATGCTGAATTAACAAAACAATTCAGGACAAAACCTTGCAGAACTGGACAGAGGACACAGTTTCTCGCTGCTATCCTAATCAGGTCATTGAGCTATCTCAGCAGCTCTGTCACTTCCTCTTAGCAACAGCTCTGATACATTTAATCCATATTTTTTCACCGTGGCACAAAGCTTCTGTGGGCTTCCTTTCCTCAAATCCCTTTTGCAGAACTTATCCTTTACTCAAGATACCATCAAAAGTACATCCCTTAAATTTTACTTGAGGATGCATACTGGCAGCACTTCTGCTTGTGAATTACTCTAAGTCAGTACCTGTTCAGACAGATGTGAAGTGTACCTAGCTAAAATTAAGAGTGCTGGATATTTGCTGAGGAGACTGTCTTGCTTAATAAGTCAGCTTGAGTCAGCACAGTATATCTTGCAGGTAGGGCATAAGTAGATTATTTTTCTTAGAGCTTGTTACCACTCTGACTAAAAACGCCATGTACTGTACCAGGACAGTATGAGTGACCTGCTAATCCAAAGCATCATGCCTGAAATTATTAGAAGCAGGTATGTGGCATAAAGGCTTTTAATCATTTAGACTTATTTTCTGGTGAGAAAAGCTTCTTCCCTTGTAAGTGAATACAATATGAGTGTTTAGTTCTTCATGATTTCTTTATAAATCTGTAATGTATTTGTAGGTATATTTGTGTGCTCAAACTTCCCTGTGTCAAAAGTTGTTCTTCTGTTCTTCCTGGTCCTAATTTAGCATGTTTGGTCTCATTGAGATAAACATCCACCACAGCAGCATTGTTTTTTCCTCTTGTGATTGGAAATCTCCAACAGCCAGAATTTTTTAGGGCTACATCAACCCTAGTTGGGGCCACCAAGAGAGTCCAGGTTGATGCAGAGGATGATGGATGAGGTGAGCTTGCTAGAATATGATTTGTTCAGCCTTATGAAGAAAAGGCTTAAGGACATCTTACTGCTGCCTTCGGGTACCTAATGGGAGAGTACAGAAAACATTGAGCTAGGCTATTTCAGAGATGCCCAGTGGTGAGACTGGAGGCAACAAGAACATACTGGTACATGGCAAAATCTGATTAGATATAGGAAAAACTTTTAATCCATGAGGGTGATCAAAAGGTTGTCAAGAGAGGCTGTGACATCTCCTTCCTCAGAGAAAGTGAGATCACAAGTAGGTGCGCCAACTGAACTTACTTTGAGCTGGTGATCAGACTAGATCTGCTCCAGAGGGCTCTGTTATTCTGTGACTGTGTGACATCTTGGGAAGTGTCTGAGATGTTTATCTAATGGCTACAGTAATGCCAGGTAAAATCAATGTAGTTGTCAGTTATGAAAAAGAGATGGATTCTAGAAATCTCAGCTCCAGTTTGGCAGCAAAACAGCTAAGTATCACTGCCTGCACTTGTGGAGGATTTCTAATGGCTCATCCCGACCTAGTAGATTGAGGAAAATCAAGTCATTACTCTCTGAAAAACCTCAAAGGCTGTGAGCATCTAAGGAAGATCTTTGATCATATTAGGGAGTTGCACTAAATACAATGGCAGACTGGCATCTAGCAGGAAATTGGCCATTATCAACAGGATGAGCTTCCAGATAATTTGAAAGCTATGTATCAATAGGGAGAGTCTAAATAGGTGTTAACAGTCATTTTAAGTTTACAGGTGTAAATACCTACAATGACAGTTGAATTAGCAAATTATAGCATTACTTTGGGCATAAACTACCTATCAGAAGAAATGAGAATTTTCTTTGCCACAAACCATGTTTGAAATAGGCTTTTAAAGTTACTTTTAGCTGCAGCTGCCTCCCACGTTCATCTGTCACCAAAACACCTTACAGAAAGTTTTCTAATGCATATCAAGATGTCTGGATGTTCTAGTTAGTAATTTGAAAACTTATTTTGAGGATTTAAGCAAGTGGAATATATTCATGCAGTTATGTAATGTTTATTCTCCTCTTGAAAGAGACACAGCAAATGATTTCTTAGTCTTTTATGATTTGCCCTGAGCTGGTAGAACACTACGTGTATTAAAAGCCTGTTAGAAAAATCTCTCTCTGTTCCCACAACCCTAGCAAAGAATAATAAGAAAAGAATTGTCAAACTTTCTTGCAGAATAACTAAGGAAATGAACCTCCAGTTCTGGTGTCCCCATCATAAGGACACAGAGCTGTTGGAGTGAGTCTAGAAGAGGCCACAAAGACGATCCGAGGGCTGGAGCAGCTCTCCTGTGAGGATAGGCTGAGGAAGCTGGGGCTGTTCAACCTGGAGAAGAGAAGGCTCCAGGGGGACCTTAGAGCTGCCTTCCAATACCTGAAGGGATCCCACAGGAAGGCTACAGAGGGGCTTTTCATGAGGGCATCTAGAGACAGGACAAGGGGGAATGGTTTGAAGCTGAGGCAGAGCAGGGTTAGGCTGGAGCTGAGGAAGAAGTTCTTTAGCGTGAGGCTGGTGAGACTCTGGCATAGGCTGCCCAGGGAGGCTGTGGCTGCCTCCTCCCTGGGGGTGTTGAAGGTTAGGTTGGATGAGGTCTTGAGCAGCCAAGTCTAGTTGAGAGACATCCCAGCCCATGGTTGGGATGTCAGATGAGCTCTCAGGTCCCTTCCAACTCAGCCATTCTGTGATTCTATGATTTTGCAGACTCTGCAGCTACTACTTCAAGGATTAGGTTACTAGCAAGAGCTGATCAAGTAGATCTTTGCTGGATGTGAGGCACCTTGGTTAAAAACAGAGCGGGGGTTATTAGATAATCATGAAAGATAGCTTTGGACCAGAGGACTCCAAGCTCACTAGCCCAAATTGGAAAAATCTGTGTGCAATGAATGAGACAATTAAAAAAAAACAGCTAAGCAAGAAAAGTAATATTTTTTTCTCATGCTTTTCAAGATATTTGTTGTCTAATCTGACATGGCTTTCTGCTAAGTGCAAAGTTAATTACAAGTGTAGAGTGTACAGTACTGTACACTCTACACTTGGGGAAAACATCCTAACAAGATCTATGCATGCAGAGATTGTTAATAACTAAATAAAGAGCTAGGTTAAAAGGCTGCAGGGTCACTACCCAAACACTGTATTATACAGGTTTGTGTACTCAGCCTGTGTAGTTAATAAAAGGCCAGATAAAGAGAACAACAAGCTGAGTATTTTTATTGCACTGTTTTGAAGGTAGTGCTTCAAGAGAATTCCCATTAGTCCATCCTTTGTGAAAGAGATATTCCAGGAAACACCTGCATAGCACAACACTACTGTTAGCAGAAGTCAGTGAAATGGAAAGGAACAGGACAAACCCAAAACCATGTATCTAGATCTGAAAACTGCAGGAAAGTTCAACGTTCCTTTAAAAAGGAAACTTTGAATCTCAACAAATGCAAATCAGTTTAAAACAATCAGTTCCTTTAGAGACTTCCTACTGAAGGAGGCAGTAGAGATGAACCGTTGCAGGGAAAGTGTTGACACATTTAAACACAATTGCTTCCTCAAATAACTGGAAATGGTACTACAGATTGCACCCCACCTACAAAGCTGTATGCCAAAGCTGGAAAAAATCACAGCACTTTCTCCAAGGAAATAGAATGTGAGAAGCAAGTCTGATAGAAGTAACTCTGATTAAGATCTTGCTAAACAGGAAGAACATTGTCACCACCAAAATGAACCCGAAATTATAGAGTGAAATAAGAAATAGCAAATATCCACTTTACAGCCAGCTGGGAAGGATCTCCCATGAGCAAGGGCTTGAAAGTGATGACTCGAATGCAGCAAAAGTAAGCTCAAACACAACTCAAAAAGAAACTCAAGAGATAAAAAAATGGAAAAAAATGTAAACAGATGCAAAGAAGTATAAAAATGTTTCATACCAATCTTTCTAATATCAATTAATATCTGACAGATTTCTCTTGATTTTTTCAAGCAGCTGTGGCCAAGGAGAGCCAGTTGTTGCATGAAGTATTTCATTACCACTGGTAAAATCAAGAACTACAACATAACACTGTAACATGGAAGAGGCAGGAAAACTTAGGAATAATTATGGATTTATTGGGAGTGTGGAATTTAGCCTTTCATTGCACTGGTGTACAAAAATAAAATCCGTGGCCAAGCTAAGTAGCCTTTTCTATCCACCAAAATATACCTAATAGTGGCTATCAGGGACTGAGGCAGGTGAGAGAGGCAGGTTTGAATAATGGAGGAAGGTGGCAAAGGGTTAGGACCAGGATTTTTCAAAATCATTCCTAGTCTGTGTGCTGTGCTTTGAGGGATCTGAGGAACAGACATGTAACAATTTCCAGAGCACAGTGATTTAAGTTGCATTGTGTTGAAAAGTTAAATATGCTGATCAGTTTAGAACATCTTGCCTACTTTTCATCTTTTCCCTTAAGGGTTACTGTGGATGAGGTGACCTCCAGAGGTCCCTTCCAGTCCCAGCCATTCTGTGATCCTTGCCCCTGTCCAATGCTAACAAGGAAAATGGTTCTATGAAGACGCTGCCAGCTTGCAGCATCCATCTTTTCAGTCTGCAGGTGTACAGTACAGCTGCAACACAGCCTTTCTGCAAACTCACTTCCCTTCTGCCGAGGCAGTGACTGCTCTAAAGCTCTGCCAGCTGGTAGGAGAGTTTGGAACAAAGAATGCTGGAGGCAGTTTTCCTCAGCTCCTTCCCTGGCTACTTACAAAGTCTGCAGACTTTCTTGATATAGCACATGTATAAACTCATGGAATTTTTATGAAGAGAAATGAAATAGAGCTACTGCTCTGTAGGAAATGTGCCTCTTTTCAAAAGTACCACTCCCAGCTATCAAGATGAATTGGCAGAGCTGGAAAAAAAGCAATCCATAGATTTGAATGTACAAGTGGTGCTTTGCTCACTATTATATGTAGAGCAGAAAGCTGATAGGTCCTTTTTTGACTTTCTAAGAGCCCATTTCTAAGAAAACATTTTTCCAAGTGGCTTCAACAGGGAATTTTTGTCTTAAAATATCTTCAAATGTACTCAAGATGACCAAATCCTTATGAAGTTTCAAACTCAACATTAATTTTCTTTTGAGTGACACAGTTACATTTCTTGGAAATGTTTTGTTCTGCATGGGTCAGAAGAAAGGTGTTTGTATGACTCATAAATTTTCCTATTGCTCCATCCTTGATTTTAAACTGTGCATTGTAATCTGCAGAACTACTGGCCAGAGTTTCATATTTAAGTGTATTTGGCTGCCTGGTTAGGTCTTTGCTTCCAAGTTCTGCCAGGCATTTAAATAAATTATGGTTTTTTACTGATCTTTGTTGAAGGGAACTATGACTTAGAACTATCTATGACCCAAAATTGGAAAGGTTATGCAAAAGATAAAAATGTTCTCCTATGCCAAACCAAAACAATCGAACATTAAGCTGGTAGTTGTATTTGTAATAGAAACTGGATCTCAGAAAAAGAAAATAAAGACATAGTGGGGGGGAGGGAGGAATATCTTTTTGCAATCAGATTCCACTGCCAATAAATATGATCATTCACCAGCTGAGAACACAGCACACTGAGCTATTGTGACATGTGTGCTGTTACTGATCAGTGGGACACTGAGATGCAAGCGTGATGTACAGCATCCGTGGCTTTAAGATCAATAACGTACTAATCAATCTGTCACTTCACAGACAGTCAATATAAACCATATAGATTGAAACATGGTCATCAGGTTGCTGTATCCTAAACAAGCTCATAAATTATACAACAAAGGGATCTTGACAGTCCAGCTTCATCTTTAACATAAAGCTGTTAGAAGTCACCGTGTCATACACCATGATGTAACCATACAGATACTGCAAATGGTGTAAGGATCATTTCTCAAGAAGCTGAGGAATGCCATCATCAGTCATCCAAGCTGAGTTCAGAAGCAGCACACTGACACAATCTCTCTTATTTTTGGTCAGAGGACTCCATGAAATGATTATTCTAACATAATATGATAAGTGCAGAAGGTAACAAATACATCACATGCTGTATTCTCAATACTTTGTCCCAAAAGATTTCAAGTAGCTTTATTCATTTGAATGTCTCACCGGTTACTACCTGTTTTAACATTAGACTACTAGTGTTAGGCTGCCTTCTGTAGGAACTCAGCCTCTCATATATTCATCTCTTTAAGCTGCAACCCTTCTTTCTCAAACTTAGTCTTTCTTAGGACAACTTTACCATAAGTCTAGCTTGCTGAATGTGGTATGTAGAAGATGTTGTTGCCTTTACTGACCTCTAAGAAACCCCAAACGAATAAAACCAATTCTCTCACTACTTACTTAATTATAGAATCACCAAAGCTGGAAAAGGCCTTTAGGATCATCAAGTCCAACTGTAACCCAGCTACTATCACCACTAAACTATATTCGTAAGTGCTACATCTACAGCTCTTGAACATCCCCAGGGATGTCAGCTCTACTACCTCCCTGAGCAGCTTGTTCCAACCTCTCACCACATTCACAGTGAAGTAGTTTTTCCCAATGTCCAACCTAAACCTCCCCAGGCACAACTTAAACCCATTTCCCCTCATTAGAAGCCATGGAACTCCATGAAACATGGCACATCTCTGCAGTGCCAGAGGACAGCAGCCTTTTGTTTTCAGTCTCACTGGCTCAATGTTTCATAAGTTGTTTTCTGGAAACTGCACAAAGAACTTGGGAAAATGTTGCATGTTTTAGAAATGCAGGAAACATCCCTTTCCCACTACTAATCCAAGGAGCACACAGACACCACACCTCCTAGAAATAAGAGCAAATTGAACCCTAAGGCATCTACTGTGCAGTCAGAATGGGTCTGCAGGTTTCGGTTGGCCTTTTTTTTGTTATTGTTTTATGTTTGTTTGCTGCTTCTTGAAGTATTCTATTAATTCAGGTACTCCAAAACATTCTTTCCATTCTTCCTGTATTGACTCTTAAATATTTTCTACAAGAGTGTTTTTATAGAGTTTGAAGTAAGGTAAGAAAAGAAACCTGAACAGTCATTGGCAAGATGCATACATGATTAAATTGTTAGACCTGTACTGGAATAACTTGGAAAACCAGGCAGGCAGCTGTGATCTAAATACAGCTTGACTTCATTACTGCTTGTGTAAAATGTTTCTAAGGAAAAAAAAAAAATTATATCCAAGGAATTGGAAATGTAGCTATACACTGTGAACTACAGACCACTGGATGTTTTAATTCCATTTCACTGAGAGGTGACAGCCTCCTTTTTGATAGTGGTGCTTCCAGTGTACAAAAGCAGTTAGTAGTGATAGAAACAGAAGTAAATTGCCTGATATCATCCCTCATCTTGCCATGCTCTGTGGAGAACCTCCCTCAGTCTTCGCGATAACCTTCCTGTAGGTGCTGGCAGGATGCTGATATTGTCTGATCACAATAGTTATGTTAATTGATCACAGCAGTTAGGTTTATGTAGAAAATACTTGAATTTTCTGCCTATTCACTGATAATAACTCTTATTTATCCACCAGCTATTACCATTGGATATTAAAGAGCATGGAAAGGATCTGGCTTACCTTCTACAAACCCTAGTATTTAGATTTAAAACTTGTTGGCACAGGTCTGTATCATCTCAAAGCCTTGACAGAATAAGGATTTATGCCCAAAGTCAGTCTTCTCTGGTAGTTTTTTGAATATGACTCTTGTTCATTGTGTCTTAAAATGTAATAAATGTTGCTTTTAATTTGAGGGGAGGCAGACCCTCGAGGCAGCTGTATTTCTATGCACTGTGGAACATAATGGTTCTTAGGTGTATTTAGATTTTAACCCCACAAATATCTTCTAAGACTCCTGAAAGGTGCTGTGTATGTCAATAAAGAATCCCTAGAATGTGTGGCTATGCATCTCCTCCAAACTATTGACATCAAAGGTTACAGAGCTCTTTGATTATTCATGGAAAAATGACCTGCCTTAGGGCAGCTGTCCTAGAAGTCTGAGGCAGTCAATGCAAGTCTTTCTCCTTAACGACTTCTCTGACTTGCAGTGCAGGTATTGATTGGAGCACAAATACATACTCAGCTTGATACAGGCTGACTTGTTGTACCTATAAGTGTGGAAAGAGGCATTCTGCTGCACCACCTGGGCTACCTTTAGATTACCTCAGGGAAGCATGCCATTTTCTCACAAGTAAGGAAAGTAAGTTTGAGGCTCTTACTATTGGGGATTGATACCATAATAATCCAGCAAATTCTTTTCTGTTTTCAATTTCTCTCTCAGTTGTCATCAGTCTTCCTAACAATTTTCCCAGATGTTTCATCTCTCCTTTATGATGCCTTAAGAATGTAAGGGACAGAATCTATTTCAAAATCGTGTGATTATGAGCATCGCAGGCAGAGCTTATCTGAGTAAGTGCTGTAAACCGACATCCGTGTCACTAAACTGTCTCCCAGCATCCCAACACTATGTTAGTGTCACCTGTAAAAGCACAGAGTAACTCAATTTTTACTTTGAAAAAAAAAAAGCCATACAGATCCACATCACAATATTATTGTCGTTCAGCCTGGCTCTAGCTGTTGTCAGCTGCCAAAATGCCTTAAGGCTTCTCTTTTACTCTTTGCAGCTGGCGCAGAATATAAAAACACAAAAATGCATTCAAGTCCTATCCTTCTCATGCAAAAAAACCCCTTTGGTTCTGTCATACTTTCTAGGACAAACAGGTTCAATATCTATATCTTGGTGCACAGGATTTTTTTAGTAAATGTTTTTATGTTTTCTGGGGAAAAAAGCATGGATGTTGTTCATAGGAGTACTGCATCCTGAGACAAAAAATTGGATGTCTCGTCTCCATATATATTTATTAATAATAAAAAGGGTACCAAACAGCATAGTGATGGAATTTGTAAGTGATAGTAAATATGAGAGAGAGGAAGCAGAGATTACTGAATATGACATGCAATATTCTGAGGCAAATCTTATTAATGTTGAATTCCCAAAGGAAGAGAGAATTGCAGCCTGCTGAAGCAGAACTGAACTCAAGACATTAAACATGATTATTCGGCATGAAATGATTCAAAAGTCTAGCTACAGACTAGGATAGGGGTGTAACAGAGAAGAGTATCTCTTGTTTTAGTGTGTACTCCTCCATCTTAATTTTTTTCAGAACTTTATCAGTAGTCTGACTTGATCCAGTCCCTTAATTCTTTATCTTGAAACTTTCTTGGAAGGTAGATTTTTTTTTTCTCTTTACTTAAGCAAAATACTTGCAGCTGCATACATTAACCATAGAAATTCCTGAGATAGCAAAGAGAGTTCTGTTGTAATAAATTAAATCATATAGCAAATACACTACCAGAGAGCTGTGCTAGAAGGAATGAAGCCTCTCGAACCTTCTAAAATGAAACTTCTGACATAAATTGGTAACAACTAAATAGGTAAGTGTATGTCACAAACAAGAGATGCTCTTGGCTGATTATGCCAATTTAAAAGGCATAATCATTTGTTTACCTCAAATCATTTTGAGGTCCCAGTTTTAACATCAAGGGTCAAGTGTTTGATGCAGTTGGAGTGACAGTGTTTGGCATTTTACCTTACTGAGATTCCTGAATCAATTTACTTGAGCAAAGGCATTGCTGTGTTACCAGAACATAGAGTCCTCTTGGAAAGAACATAGCTTTTACCCTCTAAAGGGAACACCACAGACATTTCACAATCTGTTGTGTGATTCACATTATTTGTATATTAGGTTCTATGTTTAATCATATCCTTTTCACAGAATCAGTACCAAGTCCAAGAAACTTTAGTGAGAAGGTGAAGATTACTCAGCCTGGGTTTTTACGCCAGTGTAAGAGTTATGGTCTCTGCAGCAACCTGCAAAGTCAGAGCTGCCTTTTCACCCAGCTCTGAAGTGAAGAATTCTTTGACTTCAGTATCTTCCTAAGTACCTTGCTATGAGGATAGGCTGAGGAAGTTGGGGTTGTTCATCCTAGAAAAGCCTGTGGTCCAGGGGGATCTCAGAGCTGCCTTCCAATACCTGGAGGGATCCCACAGGAAGGTGGCAGAGGGACTTCTCATAAGGATGTCTTGCAATAGGACAGGGGAAATGGTTTGGAGCTGAGAGAGGGCAGGGTCAGACTGGATTTTAGGAAGAAGTTCTTCAGTATGAGGATGGTGAGACTGGAATAGGTTACCCAGAGAGCCTGTGGCTGCCTCCTCTCTGGGGATGTTGAAGGCCAGGTTGGATGAGGCCCCGAGCAGCTGAGTCTAGTTGAGAGACATCCCTGCCCGTGGTGAGGTGGTTGGAATAGATGAGCTCTGAGGTCACTTCCAACCTGAGCCATTCTGTGATTTTTGATTCTTATCCTGAGAACCAGGAAAACAAAGCAGGTATTACTTTGTGTTTGTTTAAAAAAAAAAAACAAACTACGTTCTTGTTAAACTTGTAACAGAGCATCTCCTAAGTGAGAGGATGTTTGCTTTCCTTTGGCATCTGTGCCTTTCTGCAGTACTCATATTCTGTCTGTAATTTGTAAAAATATTTTAAAAGGCCATAGACTATCACTGAGACATTGGCAGCCGATTGCATCAGTAAGGAGAGACTTTTCAAAATCATCCTGGGAGGTTTTAAGTCCTTTCTTTTGTCTGAATCTATAAAACTCTTATGCACTCAAACACTTGTGGGACTCAGTGAAATTTGTGGATGCCACTGGGTCGTTAGAATTTCTAAGTATCTAAGAATTTTAGAAAGATATTAAAGACACAAGGTAATTTCTGAAAGTGGTTGCAGAGGAAATAGTGTGAGTCTTAAAAAGTCTTCTTTCATATTGCCTCTGTGCACGGAACATTATCCTTGAACTTTCCTCTAAGGATTCAAATGTATTGCCATAATCTGTTAACAATAAATACATTTGCAGATGTGCAGCTGTATAATGATAGGAAGTACAAATAAGACCCCTGTGTAAAGCATAGCACAACAGAGAATCAGGGGGGTGTTGTGATTTAAGTAGTTTCAAAGATTTTAATTTTTTTTATAGCTGATGGAGATTCACTTTGCTTTAGGAGGGTACACGCAATAACAATGCCTGCACTTAGTGCAGAAAGCGAGGAAACAAAGCAATTATTCTGCTCCCAGCCAGTCTTATTTGTATGCTAAGCCACCTGGAATAAGGTATTTCACCAAGATACTACTTTTAGAATATTTTTGTGTGACAATCTGCTTTACATTTTCTGCGTGAATCAGCCAGACCTGATTGTGCTTTATGATTTTGGTTCCTGTTGTGTTGCTTTGGCAGCAAGCAGCTCTAAAGCTTTTGGAGCATGACACTATGGTATTGTTAAAGGCTGTGTCCTCATGCTTTGTTGGATTTCACCATTCACATTGTGACTAACTTGGATTTATTTGTAGTCCTTTACATGGTTTTGGTATAGTGATGGTATCTGCAGAGAAAAACTGTAGTGATACAGAACCATGTTTAGAAAGAGCAAGTGGATTGAGAATCCAGATATTTTTGTTTTTGCCAAGCCTTCTGAATGAAGAAGAGCAGAGGTTCTGTGGGTTGTCATCACATTCATTTTGATGAGTGCTTCTCTTTCCTGAGAACATGAACTGGCTCCTTACTTATCGTAACTGCAGCAGGTTGCTGCTCTGTGCTGCAGAATTCTCTCACTGCTGAAGAGTACAAAGGTGCTACATGAGCATTTCATTTCTAGCATCAAAAAGCAAGACGTGCAAGGCAGACCACGTGCATTGAAATTCTGAGCTGCCGATGCATTGCCAGCTGGTGAAGGGATTATTGTGTTTGCTTGACAGTGAACAGTTCAGGAAAATCCATAGGCACATCCATCACAGAGGGGGATTTTGAAGATGTTGAAGATCTTTATCTGAAGTGCCAGTGGTTGCTACACTACACCTCTTACTTTTAGTAGGCCTTTTTGAAGACCAAGTGGAAAGAGGTTGACATCCTTAAGAAGGAAAAAAAACAAACAAACAACCCCCAAAAAAACTATGTACATTATTCCTGTCATTCTTTCTCTGTATAGAATTTCTGAGTTGTTGCAGGTTGTCGAGGGTTTGTTTTGTGATTATTTTTTTTTTTCATTGCAATGCAGTTTAAATATATATTATCTGTTTGAGAACTTAGTGCTGGGAGCTGGAATCCCAAATTCAAACGCTCTAGCAGCTGGAGTGTATTGCTAGAATTCTGCCATTGCTGCTGTTTGAGAATGACCACCTATTATACATCTATGTATGTATATGATATGACCCTATTATACATCTAACATTACTGCCTTACCTTCTGTATTAATAAAACTTCTATGATAGATCTAGAGCTTTTTCACCCTTCCCTAAACCCCATAAATTAAGGCAACCACTTCTGATTTTTCAGAACTTCCAGGGAACAGAAAAGTTAGTTATTTTAAAATTTCTCTTTGTAGTTCTAAGGTTCACAGGTGACTGCACAGGGCAGTGAATAAAGGCGCTTTGAGAAGCTGCAATACAAGAGCTGCCTTTTAAACTCTGCTGCCTGCCTAAGAAATGCCATTTGTATCTTCTACAGGATATAAATATTGCATGCTTGATTTTAAGTCAGGCAATTTCAGAGTGGAAATGCAGCATTCTAGAATAAGAGAAGTCAACACTGAGGTCAGAAGAGCTGGAGTAATAGCAGTGGAGGGAAATGACCAAGAAAGGGCTGTGTGCTTTCATGGGGGATGGATTTTTCTGAGAGGAATATGGTTGTGTGCTTCCTTCTTTTTAATAAGAGCTTAGAGATTTTTTTGGAAAAGACCTTGCTTTGAGATCAGCTTTGAAACTTGAGCTCCAAAATTTGGCAGCAGGCAGAAATGTTGCCACGGCAACACATTATCTGACACTGTATTACTGAGCCTCCTGCCAGTTCATCCCCAGTTGAATGCTGAAGGCAACCTTAGTGTATACTACATGTTCTGTCCTGGAACAGTTCAACAGGCCCTTCCCAAAATAGGCTGTGACTTCAGACCAGCTATCTGGGAAAACAAACAGACACCACCAAAAAACTCAAGCAAACAAACTATAAAATTAAAGAAATGAAAAACACCTCCCTTTCTAAAAGGTGAATTTTCGTCATCTCCGTTAAACTGTTGGGTGTTTGAGAGTCAGCCGAAGTGGTTCACAGGCATTTTAGGTTAGAATTTTGTTCTACAATAGCCTCCAAATTTAGGATGCTGTCATCTTCATTTCTCCTACATTGAGAGTAGTGATCTGGATGATTCTGAGAAGTGCTGTCCTTAAGTGCAGTCAAGGCAGTTAGAGTACAGCAGTCCTCAGACCAGGTACTGCAGATCTCTGTGCAGAGTAAAAAGAGGTCTTTAGGCTGGCTTCAGAGAAAATCTACACCTCGCCTTTCCAAATCTTCCTGTGACTAAGACCAGCACCATTTTATCAGTCAAATGGAGGGGATAATTTGTTCAGAACTGCAAATAACAGCAGAAATAGCCCTGCTGTATTATAAAGCCAGCACAGACTCCAGGGTCATGCAGTGCTACTGACTTCAGCTGCCTGAGGGAGATGAATCTCACAGCAGATGCAGACTGCCCAGCAGACCCACCTCAGAGCTGCACACATCTCTCAAGGAGCCAAGCTGGGATGGAAGCTGCCCTGTGAGCTACACACACCTTAGGGGTTGCATGTTGGCCACCCCTTTAATACTGCTTCTGAATTACATTTCTAAAACCTAGCCAGATAGTTTCAGTGAAGCACCCTCAGCCCAGGCATAACATCCACAGTCCTCACTGTTGTCTCTTCACTCTTACGTTTGTTTTTTCTCAAATAAGCTGGTCACCAAAACACTCTAAAACTTTACAATGAGTTACATGCCCTGTGCTCATATCCTCAGGTTTCCAGAACTGATTTATGGCTGTATGCTTCTTACTGCTCTGAAAATATTTTTATCTATTTTAGCCTTCCACCTTCCAGCCTTTTGTGTGAAGCAGTTGTTAGCTTAAACACCTTCCTGCTCTCCATCTCTCTATGACTGCTTCCTGAAGTATTTCTTTGTTTTAAAATACTTGTATTGAGACACATTTGTCAAAATGTTCACAGAAAATAAGTCCCAACTAGAAATTCCTGTCAAAGAATCCAAAACCGACAGTTTCATTCAAATTAATGATGGCTGATACCATTTGCCAAGAGCATCAAAGCTTCCTATTGCTGGCAGCAAGAGAAAAAACTTTTTTTTTATTTTTTGCTCTTATTTTTAGCTTGGATGAGATTTTTCCAGTCAGCAGTATGAAATGCACAATGCTTAATATTTCTACAAATTATTTGGTTATTTATCTCATGATCTAGTTAATGTTGACACTGCTTAATAAAATTCCATAGCACTAAGCTTTTTATGGTTCATCCAAAATGCAAGACTAAAAGAGGAGTTAATCCAGTAAGATTCCACCTATTTTTCAGTTGTTTAACTTTTCTGTCCTACATCTAACAAGTGGAAATATTTATATGTGTAAAAAGTGTATTATATAATTTTAATATATTAATAAATTGCATAATATATACTTTCATACATTTTAATATATAACATCTTCAATAGCTTAAAGCAACTTTGTGGGTGATCTGTGTGTGGAGGAGTAGTTTAGAGACCTTATCTTTTGAACCTAGTATAAGGTAACTGCTTAAGTCTGAGAGTGCTGTGTTATGTGTTTGAGATGGAAAGAGAAGAGTTACCCAGCGTGGAAAGCTGGCAGAATTTGCTTGCTCACAGGGGCTGTTTGCAAGAAAGTGAAACTAAATATTGGGTTTTAAAGCAAAGCTACCTCAGTAGTAGGAGGGATAGGACAGTTAATTGGAATTCACATGTTTAAACACTTCTAAGCAAATGAAACACAAATTCCACTTGAATTTCATTCTCAATTTACTTCTGCTATTTGTAAGGTAAAAAACCTTTGTGATGAGCACTCGTTCCCCAAAGCAGAGTTTTTTTTCCCAGTTACTGAAGAGCAGATGTCTTAGTTTTATATCCTTCATTCTGCAAGAAACACAAAGTCTAAAAATAACATTTAATTAGTTTTTCGTTGAAATCATGCTCTGGAAACTATCATGAAAACAGAATTTTAGGTCACTCTAAGACATAGAGCTATACTTCAGCTCTACTTGAGCAATACTAAGCAGAGGAGTTAAGTAACCTTTGTCAGCTGCAGGATTTTGAGACTGTTTAAGGCTAAAGTAGGCTGCAAGCTGCTCTGTGGAGTCCCAGAGGTCTGAGTAACACTGCTACCATGCTGCAGCATTTGCACTGATAGTCAGGGGCTCAACTGCCAGCTAATTCAGAGGCATTTACTGAACATCAAGGCAATGTCCAGCTGAACCAGTAAGGCTTCTTATACTGAGTAAAGCAGCCAAAAGAGAAGCCAAGGGCTGGCATGTTATAAATCACATTGCACATCTTAGACCATTCTTCCTTTCATTTTTTTCCCATCTTTAAAAGTAATTTTGAAATTGGCTGTTTACCACATAGCTGAAGAGGCTCAAGCAGCAACTGCGAGCTACTCTGTCATAAATTTTGTCTGTGCTTGTTAGGAAACTGGATGTATGAATCTTCATTGCTCCACTGGGCAGCTGTGAATCCAAAGGAGTGACAATCCTGAGTAAGCTTACCTTCTCTTAGCCTCTCTTAAGCAAGAGGTCTTTTGCATTAGTGAGGATTATCATATGAAATAATACATAGAAAAATAAATAGACTTTCTGTCCTGTGGGAGCCAATGCAAGCTTGCCAAGTTCGGCTTTCAGAATAGATGGAATGCATGTATGGCACAGTATAATAGAAAACACATCAGCTATTTTATCCCTTAAAATTTACTATTTAAGATTCTATCACTGTCCCAATAGCTCTCAACCTATACTCAGTGCACAGCATGTGGTGTTTTGTCTGGCAGACTCACAGCTGTACAGCTTGAAAATGAAGGACATTTCAGTAATGGGGAAAGAGCAAAGATTTGTCCCCTTCCATTGGGGCTGAGAAAAACAACCTCCAAATGTCATCTCCTGTATTAGATGGGTGTCCTCCATGGAATTACTTCCCATGTTCATGTAATCATGAAAACAGTGCTGAGTTCTGGTGTTCTGCAGACATAGGAGAAATCATCAGCTGCACAGAGGCAAAGGTTGCCTGGGACAGCTAAATACCCTTGTGAAAAATGGCCTGGGGAGAGCTCTGTGGAGCCAGGCTTGCTACAGCCACTATCTTTGAGTGCAGTCGTGATAGTGAGTCTAAGAGCTGAGGATGCTCACTGAAAGGCAGTAATTTCTTTGCACTGGGATTCCCTGGATTTCATTTTTGGCTTTAAATTCAGCCTGTTCCCCTCCTTCACTATATAGGCCCCCCACTCCTCCCCTTTGGAGCAACAAACTCCATTTTGCTGTTTTGCTGCTGAGGGGCTGAGCTGATTCTGACAGTGAAGATTTTCAGGTGCAATAGCAGCTTTTGGAGGAGGGCAAGGCTGAGAAAGCCTTTCCTCTTGTACACTGAGGCAGATGGTGCTTGTCTTGGTGTGATAATTGCATTTCATTGTTTGAGGAAATTAATGTTTTAAACCAAATGCCCAAGAATATTTCCATTATTTTTGCTATCCTCACATTATTCAGTCCCTATAAGGAAAGCTTCTACCAAAGCCAGGAGGTTATCTGGGTTTAATGTAGATATCTGCTGGGCTACATTAGGTCTGTATTTGAAATAGATTTTAATATTTAGCATTTGCTAACTTAGCTTGCCACACTTTAAATGCTGCTGCTACTAAATAAGATTTTTTTTCTTGCCTTCAAAAATTAAAAGCATTTCTATGTTGAAAATAACTCTGCTGCTCCTTTTCAGGCGTATGTCACTGCATATGCTTGTAGATCTGTTTTTCTGAATGTGTAAGATTTCTTTTGAATATATTGATATTTCACTCTGAACCTGGAGGGAATTAGTGTTGATAGTCACTGTTTGAATTTGGTTTAGCTCTGACTGTTAAGCTTTCTGCTCTGGGAGTAAGCGAAGGAATCCCAAGGAGGCATAAATGGAAACAAAGGCAGGAGAAGAAAGGCAGGAAGGTTGTGGCAACAAAGCACATCTTTTTATAGATCACTGACTTAGCACAGAGGAGTGTTATAAATCCTTCATACAATCTGTACTTCTTTTAGGTGCTAGAAATACCATATTTTACCATTCACAAAATGAATCCTGAGACATGAAATTCAGCCAGCAGAAAACCTGAATTAACAACTCCAGCTACAATTCTCTCTCACTCTCATGTTATAATCTCAAAGGATTGAGCATCTCTCAAATCCCATGGATCTTCAAAAACAAACTGAAAGATTTTCCACACCAACAGAAAACGGGTGGTGCCTGTGAGAGAGATCTTTATTGTTTTTCAAGTCTTCCATTTCTGTGACTTGCTATTAAAATTTATTCTATTTATGTGTTTGAAAGGTCTGTGATTTGGTTGGTTGGTTTGTTTTGTTTTTCCCTAGATAAACAATGTTTACCATACTCAGAAAAGGAAAAAACAAAAACAAACCACCCTTCCCTAATGGTAAACTGGTAAACAGTGAATAAAACATGGGAGGTTTTTTTTTCCCCTGGCTCCAGTATTTTGTCAGCTGTCAAATTGTGGTCAGCAGTAGTAAACCATATGTTAACCATGCCAGATCTGACAATGATGATGTCTTACAGCCAAATTATGAGCACACTTAGCAAATTGTGTCATAAATATTTCCACCATATTTTCCAAGTAACCCAACACAGGAGCACTACTCTAAAGAGAAAGTTCTCTGTACTTAAGTCAGCAGGGAATTTTCCTTTCTACAATCCCCCCAGAAGAAAATTAAAATTTAAAATGTGTGCATTTAGCAAAAATATTCTGATGTCAACACATCACTCAACATTCCTTGCCTGTTAACCAGGAAATATTTTTTCCAAGTTACACCAGTAGATAAAAAGGAAAAGCTAACAGATAGCCTTTAGCATTCAAAAACAAGATTTCAGGGCTTATTTTTGCATGACAAATGAGTAAGTTTTATTTTCAGCACCTACATTTCTATTCTGGCAGGCAGAAAACCTCTAGGTTTGTGCTGGGATGTTTTTTTTTTTTTTCTCCCTGCCTGCTCCATCAAAGGAACTCATTACTGAAGTTGATAAAGAGTGGGTATTAACATGAAGTGTGTCCATCTCATATTAAGTGTATTATTCTGGCAGAAGTATATTTTCATCTCCAGATCACAGCACAAGTAATTAAAATTCAAGGCATTAATTATACTTTAATTAAACCAAACCATATTTCATAGGATTGTTTTGGCAGGATGAGGAAGGAGTCTGTCTCCTCAACAGCTAGTGAGGTGGTTAGGACAAATTATGAAACTACTGAAGCCAAGTAGAATTGTTCCAGGTAATTAAATGTGTCTGTGAAGGGATATAGACACAGTATGTAAAGAGACACAAAAAATACCTCAGTGCTTTAAAGGTTCTTGCATGTGCCATCATTGCTCAGAATCACAAATAATGACATTTGTTCTTTTTTCTCTTCATGCATTCTTAAGAAGTCCATTGGTTATGGTTAGACATTAGTGACCCATCCACTGAGCTCTTCATTTAGATTCCTCTAAATGACACTGCTCAAAGTCCAAAGGGGCACACAGAGCTTTGAAACTGAATGACAACTTGTGGTGTTCTTCTTTGCTTGCTTTTGAAATACTTCTATGACCAAATGTAAATGCAATCCATAAATTGTTGTGATTAGGTGATTAGAATTGCAATGCTAAGTTTATTTATACCCTCAAAAATATTTATTTTCTGGGAGAGGGGAGGTTTTTTCCCAGGATGTAAACAAATGTTAACTGCAAAGCTTTCTTAGTCCTACAGGTCAGGTTAGCCAGCAGGCAGACACTGGTTTTCCAAGGTACACTACTGTGACACAGAGGACTGGAACAGAGTGACTGCTAGGAGCTGCAAATAGGTGGCAAATACCACAGCTTAGTGCTTCTGGAGTTGCTTCCCATCTCTGTGTTTTAAAGACTACATTTTAGTGAGAAAAAGATACAAGTACATGAAGCGACTATTGGGATTTGTGGTCTCTCTGATTAGTTTTGGTCTTTGTTGGTGTTGGATTTGGGGGCTTTTGTTTGTTTGTTTTATTATAAAAGACAGCCTAGAAAATAAAAGCCCTTTTAGTTATCTCCGAAGCTCCTTCCTTTCATGGTGATGGTGATTGGTACCCAAGTAAGAGTGGGCACAGTGAGCATACATGGGTGTAGGCTGCTGAGAACATTTAACTACTAGTGAAGTAATTAACATCTCTTCTACAAGCTTAATTAATTGTAGACAAGACTTTGGATCTGATAGATATCCAACTTCTGTCTTTACTGAAATCAGTGAAGAGAATAATTAATTCTTAAGGGACTACTCAAGAGGAATGCCTTTTTTTTGCATCATAATTAGCTGATACCAAGGCACATGTTGAATGGACAGGTTATACAAAGACATGTAAGTTGCTGCTGTGTGCAGAGTGCTGGCCAAGGCATGTTTGCATCTTTTGAAAGTCTGAGTCAGAAAACTATTCCCAGTTAATTTCAGTAAGAAGTCCCTCTATGAGTTAGCAGGGAGCTGTTGGTCACATGTCCAACACATTGCTTATTTAGCTGACATTATGGTGGTAGTGAAGTTACTGAGCTCAGGTTGCCCAGGGAGGTGGCCAGGGCCCCATCGCTGGAGATATTCAAGGTGAGGCTCCACAAGGCTCTGAGCCACCTGACCTAGTTGAGGATGCCCCTGCTGACTGCAGAGTGACTTGGACTAGATGACCTTTGGAGGTGCCTTCTAATGCAGACCATTCTATGATCCTATCGTTCTGAATGCCTTTGTTAGTTGTGTGGTTGATCCTTCCTGTATGTTACTTTCTCGTGGTAAATAGAACTGTGGTACCAACACAGATATTTCCTAGCACATTTGAACAGATATCTTGAAATCTATATCAAATAATTTTAAGGTGTAGTGGCTTTATATACAGCCTGATACAGTGGTATGTACTAGTTTAAATTACATCAGAACTGCAGGGCAGGGGAGTTGGAACTGGGTGTTCTTTAAGGTCCCTTTCGATCCAAACCATTCTATGACTATCAGCAGAGTGGTCCAAATCTGATCCGTATTAGGGATCCTTCTGTAGTTGCTTTTGAACATTGTCAGTAAATTGTGCTAAGAGAATGACATGTAGCTTAGCAGAGCATTTGTCAGAGCTGACTAAACACTTGCTGTTCCTAAAACTTCCACCAAATTCCTAATTAACACTTGTGTACGAGTTCATTATAACACTTGCATAATGCACGGCAACGGCTGCAGAGGGATTTGAACACTGATGCTCAGTAATAGGGAAGATTCTGTATTCTTTCTTGGTTTTCATAATAGTCTCAGTTATTTCCCAAGTTTCTCCTGCCTGATGCTACTTAATGAGTAACTCTTACTCTGTTCAAGGAAACGGGGCTTTTAAAGTGGAAATTGTGCAAAAGATATACAAGGCTGAAAGTAATTAGTCACCACCTTGAGTTGGTAATCAGTTGGAATTCTTAATTTCTTCTCCTCTGCAAGAGTACTGTGTCCTTGTGTCGTGGTAGGCCTAAACAGGCCTCTTGGGCTTGTACATGTTCTGGCTTGTGCAGACATGTTTTTCTGCTGTTTTGGGGAGAGAGCAACCGCGGGAAAGGGGACAAAGGACCTGGCGCCACTAAGTCTGGGGTCCGGGGCCTGTCCATCACCTGTGGTTGCTAGGGGGCACATGATTGCCTTGTGCAGGGCCCGTGATCTGCCCAAAAAAGGATAAAGCAAGCCTATGGCTTCACCCAATATGGCAAAATCTTGGGTAACTGCCATTTGATTGGCTATCTTGTGTCCAAAGGTCCAATTGATCTTTGGGCTGTGTTATAAAGGAGCAGGGAACACGGGGTGCGTGCCTTCCACCATTACAGATGCCTGCTTGCATCCTGCCTGCTGCCTCCACGCATTCGCCAGCGTGATACAGTGAGACATCCTGCCTGTAAGAGCCTGCTTCCAGAGCCAGCCAGGATCAGGTCAGAGATTGTCTCCTCTTCCCCAGTGCTCAGGAGCCTGGAGAAACTTTAAAGCCTCCGGCAACTTTCAGCCCGGCAACACGGGAAACCCCGCCACGTGCTTAGGGTATTATTTTCCTGTGATATATTTTTGTGAATAAATACTAAGCCTCTTGTAATCATTGATTGCCTTCTGCCATAAGCAGAAAGCTGCTTCTCGGGTCCATCTAGTGAACAAGCGGCGTACTGGCCGCAGGTGGTACATTGACCACAAACCTCTTTTCCAGTTTGGTTTGAGTTCTGTTAATATATATATTTAACAGTTATTTCCAGATCCTGTTATAACCTGTATATAGTTTCCTAACGTTGCAAAGAGCCTGTTACTATTGTTATTATTAAATGGTGGTAGGGGGTGGTGCGAGTTCCGATTGTTTAATATTAATAAATTATATATTAATATTTTATAATATCATCTCGCAGTACCTAATTACCCCTCCCCGACACCTTGTGATTAGGTTTGGTGTCAGAGACCTTCCATTTAAAACAGTTGCATGACTGAAAATAATTAATACTGGATCAGAGGAAGCAGTTAACTGGAAAATGTCATTCTCTGATTCAGTGGATAGGACACTTCCAGAAGCACCATGTAGCTTCTTACCCAGTCTCCTAGAATGTTCACTTTATTAAGTAATGCTAAGGCAGTGTGGCAAAGGTCCACATCCTCTTGAAGATAAGCACCATGGCTGCTGCAATGCTTGTGTCCTTCTTTGTCCATTCAGTGCACTTTATGGGCATTGATCTAGCTACAGAAAGGCCAGTGGTGGTTGCCCCAGAGCAGTGTGTAAGCCAAGGAGAACATTGGATGATGAGGAAGATGGCTTTGCATCAGGCTAACAGTTTTGGGCTGTGTTCAGTTTGGGGCTCCTCAGTTTCAGAGGGACAGAGATCTGCTGGAGAAGGTCCAGCGAAGGGCTGCGAGGATGATGAGGGGACTGGAGCACTGCCTGGTGAGGAGAGGCTGGGGGACCTGGGGCTGCTTAGTCTGGAGAGAAGACTGAGAGGGGATTTAATCAATGTTTATAAATCTCTGAGGGCTGGGGGGCAGGAGAGGGGGTGGAGCAGGCTCTGCTCACTTGCTCCCTGGGATAGGACAAGGAGCAATGGATGGAAGCTGCAGCACAGAAGGTTCGAGCTCGACACAAGGGGGAACTTCTTTACTGTAAGGGTCCCAGAGCACTGGCACAGGCTGCCCAGAGAAGCTGTGGAGTCTCCTCTGGAGCCTTTCAAGGCCTGTCTGGATGTGTCCCTCTGTGACCTGAGCTAGATTGTCTGGTCCTGCTCTGGCAGGGAGGTTGGACTGGATGATCTCTTTGGATCACTTCTGACAGTCTGTGATCCTGTGTAACAACAGCATTGAATCAGTCCTCACACTTGTGGGGAATGTTTGAGCACTTAGTTTGGTAGGAAAAGCAGGCACAAACACCACTTGTACTGTTCTGCTCTGAGGTTAATGAGAACTCTGCCTACAAACACAGCTGTTGAATTTGGTGTATCCTCCTTCCTGGAAGAGAGAGTGCAAAACAGTCAGGTTGAAAATCCTGAGGGTTTTAATGTATAATGATAGCTACTTAGCCCTTCCAACTGAGTAACATTGTGTACAAAGCAGTTATCAATTTGTAGAGAACTTCAAGTTGTTCTTCCTAAATAATCATGGCATAAAATGCTCTCTCTTTGGTAATAAAACTAAAGTGAGGAGTTTTTCATTTATTTTTATAGCCAGACTTTTTTTTTTTTTCCCCTTTCCTTTTTGTGGAGATATCTTTGCAGTAATCACTCTACTGTGTATACAAGAAAAGCATTACAACTTCAGGAACATAGGAATGGTAATATCTTTTAGAATGCAACCTATTGTTAAATTGGGAAAATTCCCTAGAAAGAAAATCAAAATACAAAGGCTAATTAAATAGATATTAAGAATTTTGAGCAAAGCTTTTTAATTGTGAATAGTAATTACAGGGCTGAACATCTAAGTCCAGTATTTTGTGGCTTAGTGCACTACTTCTTGACATTCCTTCATGTGCTTTTTAACTGATGGAGATAGCCCCAAATTTAACCCTCATTTTTAACACACGTTTTCTTCAACACTGTCCCAGACTTTTGGAATTAATTTAACTATAGTCTGTTTTTTTTTTCTAGTCCAGTCTTCTTTTTTTTTTTTTCCCTTCAAAAATCTTAAATCTGTTGCTTGAGTCACACAGCAAATGCAGAACTTTCCATGAAAGAAAGTGTTCAAGGCTATGTGAAATACTGAACTAAGGGATAAAGGGGAATTCCCCAAAAAAGAAATGCAGGCAGAGCTGTGAGATGTTTAGCCAGGTGAGAAGAGACAAAGGCTATTTCAGAGTGAAAGCCTTTCCATCATATGCATGTGTGAGGGTATATTAGCAAGGCTGCAGTGCCCCTTTGGATGTGACTCAGAAAGCTGTTTCTATTTAATTAGACAGGCAAATTGTGACACAGTCATGCTATGTGCCTTAGAATAACAAGAGTCTTCACCAAACTGCATTGAATATTAGAGCTACTGCTGCAGAGAAGTGGAGCATAGCTTGAAATAATTTATTTTATTCAATAAAATAGGGTTTTTTTCCTTTCCTTTTCTAGTGTATGCAATTTTTACTACTTCTTGTATCACTATTTCAGTCATTTTCTTGTATCATTATTTCAGTCATTTTCTTCCTTCAGGAACTGGTTGTCTCCAGTTACATTGCTTTATGGCCAGAGATAAAACTGCCTGTGAAGTTAACAAAGCCTGTTAAATAAGCTGTCAAAATGTGAACTGTTTCATACCTTAGAGCTCAGTAAGAAGGACAATTTTATGCAACTTAAAATTAGAGTCTTTCAGTGTCACCTTGTTGGACAGCCTGGAGATAGGTTGTGTATAGTTGCTGTTCATTCTGATGCATCTCTAGGCTATTCAGTTTCAATAATAAATGGTGAAAGAAACATCACACTTTTAGCAAACCCAGCATGATAAAAGGGAAGTGTTGGGTTTGTTTTTGTTTTTTTTTCCCTTATTCTTCTTCAAGAAGGTGTTTTAATTTAAAATGAAAAGATTAGATGGGGTTCATAGTGTTACAGCAGGATTTGGATAGGTACATGTAAGACATCCTTCTGTGTGGGAGAGAATCCTGAGTTTCAGCTGTGTGAGAAAACAGCACTTTGGGACAGAACCTCACGTACTTCAGAGCAACTATTCAACTTGCTGTCATTGCATTTCCACCAAGGGCTTTCTTCTCAAGTGTGGCTAAAGACAATTTTTTATTTGATGAGCATTTCATGTTGATTCAGTTATTTATGTAAGGTGTGTTTCATTTACACGTGTCACAGGGAACTGGCTGAAATCTGGTTAAGCTCTGGCTGTAACAGAAAAAGCAGGTCTTGTATTTCAGTTGGAATACTTTCTTCTTAATAAAGCTCCCAGCTCTGACTGTCATTTTTTTCTCGACAGTTCAGCTATTGGAACTAACCTAGCCTTCCAGGGCTAGAAAGCCATTAATTCTCCACAGAGCTTCACACAGATACAACTTTAGAGGCAGTATTTTTACTGAGAGAGCTTTTAAAGTTAAATTTAGGGATTTGTGCTGAACTGTTTTGGTCCTGAGCATCATCTGTAGTTTATCTGCAAATTGGCCTTGTCAAGCCCCTTAGGGTTCAGATCTTATTAATCTTCCAGAGGGATTTCCTGCGCCTAGGGATTGAATTGCTGTTTAAACAATAAATGCTTTCCAAAAATGTATTCCCTACAGTGAGGGAAGAGTGATTAAGACTAAAAAACTTGACAGCTATTGTTGGAACTTGCAAGCATTGGTTGCTATGGCTGTAATTAAAATTCTGAATTATAATCAAGCTCTTAGGCCAACTCATGCCATCCATAAAAAAGACAAATACCAATTTATTCCAAAAACATTGTCTTCAGCAACATTCTGTTGTTTATCAAAACAAATACTGAGGTAAATATTGTGTTGATTTTGTTAATTACGTTTCCACCAACACACCAGACAGCATTCTTTCAGAATATTAATTGGTTTATGCAAATTAGGGTAGGGCTATAGCAATAACTTTGCTGCTGCAACCATGAATCTGCTCTGTGGTGTAAAGTGATCCAATTTCCAGTGATTTCAGGTTGATAATCCTAGTTACTATTGTCATTTGTTAACTGATCCTTCAGAAGGGAATTTAGTTTCTGGCTCATGGCTTGCAGGACTCATATTTTCAAATTTTCCAATGGACCTCATTGAACAAATGTTTCAAAGTTCAAGTCTAAGCAATTCTCCTTGCTTCTAGGCTTTCAGCAATCTTGCACTCACAGTGCTCATTCGGTCTTGCTTCTCATGCCCCTTCCCATTCACTGTATACTCGTATTTTTTTTTCCCCATACCCAGATGGGTAGGTGACAAAAGCATAGTCAAGGGAACAGTTCTTCTGCTCCCTGAGCAGCAGTTTTTATTCAGTCACTGGGACTTTCTGTAGGCATTCATATAGCAGACTAGATCAGGGCTCTGGGCAACCTGATCAAATCGAGGATGCACCTGCTTACTGCCAAGGGGCTTGGACTAGATCACCTATGGAAGGTCCCTTCCAACCCTAATTGTTCTATGGTTCTATGATTCTAGACTTACAGTCTGGCATTCATTTAGCCTATCAAGTTCATAATGATGAGAGGAGATTTTGATGGGCCTATCGCCAGTCTATTCCCTGACCAATGTATTCCTAAATGATTTTGTCTAAGGTAGACATCAGTCAGATTTTCTGTCCTCAAACAGGTTATTTTCTGTCATATTTGGTTACCTAATATAAATAAGTAACACATTTTGTTTAAATAATACAAATGCCTTTGGAACAAATATAAAAGCTTATCTTAGTTTCTAGAAACACCTTCATATAAGTAAAATAGATATATATTGCATTGTGAAAGCAAATGTTTCCTCAATCTGTTACAGTGGTACTACAAAAAATATGCAACTCAAGAAAGAAATAGCAGCCTATTCTCACTCATTTTAGGCTAGTTTTCCCAAGGTGTGTAATGCTAGATGAATAATAAGATATAGGGGAGTTGTTGCCTTTAACAAGGTGTTGTCTGTTGTCTAAGGTTTGGTTGAATGTCAGTCTTCCTAATGCAGTTTCTTTTGTCTGAGGTGTCTCTATTGCAGAGCAATGTGAGCAGTTAAACCATAGAATTGTTTCAGCTGGAAAAGACCTTTAACATCATCTACCAGGGTGCTGGGAAAAAATAGGAGGAAATAGAAAATTCTCCAAAACAAGGTGCCAGGAAGCTGTTGTACAACCTTCTGGAGATAGTAAGCTTGTGCAACAGTGACTTTTAAAAACACAAAGGTCAGCTGAAGTATGAGACAGAGACTTCTGTTTGGCTTTTAAAAATAGGCCAGGTTGGAGGAGACACGGAGCCCTGACAGCTTATAGAAAAACAGGGGAAAAGGTCTCCCTTGGAGAGGAGCAGGGTAAGGTTTAGAAGTCATTGTTGTATCGATGCATCCTTTGCCAAAGCAAGGGCAAGGGGGCAGTCGGGTTGTGTTTGCCCTGCAAACACTGGCCCAGCTGCAAGATCGGATTTATTAGCTCAGCCATGAGCTGTTCACGGAGCTTTGCGTTGGGCACATTGTGCTGTGAGTTCAGCAGAACAGAGCACATTAATTCTCTGTGATGATAATGAACTCTCAGAGCAGGGCACAAGCGAGCTGAGGGGAACTGTGGGACACACAGTAATGGTTTCAAAAGCCTGCTGCCATTTCCTGGGTCTGCATTATGCTTCACAGGACCATTAAAATAGCTTGTTTCCAAACAATGAGTTTTCTAAACTGAACAAAGCCATTTAAACATAAGCTGGCAGAACAATAATATCCACCCTTTCGGTCCCTCTTAAAATATAGTTGTAATATTTACAGATCTACTGCTGTTTAATGCTTCCCACAGCATGAGGAGTACTGGCAGTCAATTAAAATGCTGGAGGAGAAATTAACTGCAGGAGCAGATGAACCAAACCGATAAAAGACCTGTAATTATTTCTTATCTAGGAAAAACTGCTTCAGACAAAACTCTTTAAAAGGTGATGTTTACATGGAAGGAAAATCTGTAAGTTCTGAAATGACTTTTTACTTTCTTAGCCTTTCAAAGGAGGACTGCAGCCCTTTGATTCCTCTTGGAAGTCTCTCACAGCAATTCAATAACAGATACCAACAAAATAATTTCCAGTATCTATTTAAGCTATACAGAACTTAAATCTCTGTCTTTTCATGAAGATGTTTCCAAACTCTAAATTATAATGAGGAAGCAAATTTCGTATACAATGGATTGCTTTACTTCTGTCTGTTGGTGAATAAGGAAACACAGCTACATTTTAATCCTTTTCAATTACTCTCGCTGTCATCTGACTTGGAATGCGCAGAGCCAAGTACCAGAAGCTGTCAAAGGATTGTGCACTTTGCAGTAATGTGCTAAGAGGAATTTCCAAAACTCTGGTAAAGCTTCGTCACTGTAATTCCTTGACTTTAATCGGTGAGAAGAAACTAGAGATAAAGAAGCTTGAGAGTGAAATAATTGCAGGCAGTGGGAAGCAGTGGAAGATCAGAGTAATTCTGTGTGTACTGCAGTGTACAGAAAAAGAGTGAGGGAAAGCTGTTCTTTTAAACCACAGACTGACATTTATGTATTGTAGCATCTAATAGCACAACAGTGAAAGCGTGAGCAGGAACTCATGCAGAAGTTCCAGAGAGATCTTTTCTGTACTGGATAGACTGGAAGCTTGTTTCTTTTCTATGCCTTAGGCTTGAGTTTTAGGGTGTTTTATAGTAGTGCATACTCACTGAAAGGACTTTTAAGACTTGATTGTAAGAACTAAAGGCCTAGTTAATGTATTTTATACTGTTAAAAGTCTTAGTTTTGCTAAGAGTTCTTAACACCTTTTAAAAAGAAAAACCTAAAACAAGACAACAATTTTAGGATGAGAATAAGGAACCGAGGGTAATTGTTCACAATTTGCCATTAAAACACTCAGTGTCTTTAGCAGATTATATCATGGCATGTCTTATGTATTTGATCTCACTGCTTGCAAGAGATTGTATGTTCCTAGAGATTGAAATGGTGACAGTTTTATTTCACCTGTTTTCCAATTCCACCATAATATCTTTATGTGACCAAATAGATTTGCTCTTGCACTGTGTGTAGTTAGAGATCTCAATTCTATGTATAGCTTTTCTAGTGCAGTAAAGCCAGAGTTCAAACTTAAGTTGGTATACGAAAGGTATCTGTTGTCAAACTGTGCCAGCAATACTAAATCCATTTTCATGGCCTTTTTTTCCTCTCAAATAATGCTCCATAATGCATTAGGATTGAAAGAACTCAGATTTAAGTTTTTATGGTCATGTGCTTAATATTTTTAGACAAATACTCAAGTTAGGCTTTATAACTTAATTGCTGAAATAACTTATTTGAAGTATGACCTGAGTTTACTTCCATATATGAATTTTATATGAAAGGATTAAGATTGGCCTTTGGAAAGCAGTCCCAGTTCTCTTATTAAGGCACCATTCCTTTTCACAGGCAGCTTTGATCTGCTGTGCTCTAAAACCACACAGCTTTTTATTTCTTTAATAAAGGTTTTGTGCTGGTTAAGTATTTAAGAAATTAAATGATATATTCAGCTTTTTAGTTACCACTTAGTGAAAGACTTTACTCCATACAAGATGAATAAACAACCAAATATGAATAACTTACAATAACTCATAATAATAGTAACTCAGAGTAAGTGAGTAAAGGATGAACAATGTATACTGTGCTCCACATGGTAAAAATATTGCTGTCAGCAAAGAACATTTCTGATATAGTCCGAAAACCATGTTTTGAAAAAATGCCTCCAGACATTTGGTAGGGTTATGTAGAATTACTTCTTACCTCTGCTCAACTTCACAGTATTTCTCCTTCCTAACACTGTCACATAGTTAGATAACAATTGCCATCCACTCTCACCATCTCCATTCGCTTCAGTCACCATCATCAGGAGTTTGCGGAAGTGAGAGGTGAGCAGAAAATGTGAGGTTTCTGTCCTGGCTCTCGACTTCTCCTTTACTCCTCTGCAATGTTTTTGCTCCCATTGATGAGTGGCTGGAAAGGAGGAAAACTTCTGCAAGCCTGGTACAGACAATGAGCCAGGGGGGTGGAGAAATGCAGTAAACAGAAAGATGTTAGAACACCACAGGCATGCAGAATGATGTGATGTCCTAAGTGATTTGACCTGACAAGGGGGTTAGCCAGTGAGGTGCAAAGGAGTTTTGTGAAGTCTGAATGAAAACCAGCTAGTGAAACGCTGAGAGAAGGGGCTGGATTAACTGAACAGTTAGGGGAAAGGAAATAAATAGATGTATCACCATGGTTTTCACTGGTTCTGTGATTCTGAATTGTTACCCTGTAATTACAAAGATCCATGAAATGCACTGTGGCAATCCGGGGCTGCCCTCAAGAGCAGGACCTGCAGGATTGCCATATTAGTGGGGTCTATCCCTTTCTCAGTGACTTTTGAACCCACTCATTTATGAATATTGTTATTGGTTAGCAGTAAAGTTTACGAAGAGCCTTAAAATGCTGTAATCTTTAACCATGCTTTATCTGCTTATTTTATTCGTACTGATCCAGCACTGGCTGTCTTTCACTTGATTACAGAGTAAAATTAGCCCACTGCTCAGTTCAGAGGGTAAGTCACACATTTCAGAATTCCTAGGGTTTCATTAAAACTAAGTAGAGCGCTGCTTTAAGATGACAAAATGGGTTTGGTGCATATTTTTGCAGGTTATTTACAGCACAGAGTTATTTGTAGTACATACTGCAGAGAGCTTGGGAGAAGGTGCTATGCTGGATTTGCACACAGGGCAAGCTTGACTGCCATCCAGACGCTGCTGCTGGAACAGATGCACACATATAGCTTCTTTGGTAAGAGAACTGAGAGAGACACCAATTCTGCCATCCCATTGACCTTGTTCAGTGAGCCTGATCTAGATTATGGTAAACCACACATCATACATTTGGATCTGGTTGTAAATATAATATGACACATGGACTTTGATGAAGCTGATTTCCTATTCTGAGTGTTTACATTGCAGTCTGTGGGCTACATTTGGGCACCTTTCTGTCTAAAAATTCTCTACACCAAAGACACAGTGGAGAGAGAGAAAGGAAAAAAAAAAAACCAAACTCCCTTCAAGGGATGGTGTTACTAGATATTATTATTCCCTAGCTGTTTTCCATGTAATTTATAGTATCTTCAGCTAGTTAATGAAACAGAATTGATATTGCCTTATTATTTAACAAGATGAATAAATATCATGTAGTACACAAGGGTTTATGTAAAGACTTCGTGATTTCTTGAGAGAAACAGAAGCAGACAATCCTGTTCTTTTTCTGAGCAAAACATTCAAATGGTGTCTGCTTTACATTAGGCAATTTTATTTCTTGATACTGGAGTCAGATAACTCAGTTCTACTTCATCTGGCTGCTTTGAAGGTTCTTTGTGTCAAACTTCTGAATATAACTGCGAACATGTAACTCTCCAAACCTGACCCGATGAGGGTCAGCTCTACTGCAGAAGAGAATTAAGCAAGATCAGTGCTTTTTGTTGATGCTGCCAGCACAGTGGGGGAATTTTTTTTTTTTTTTTAGGATGAAGTCTCCTCAACAAATTTGTCTGAATCTGATCTCTCATTTCTGTTAGGCATATGAACAGTTGGCTGTCATCACTGCCTACATAACTTTAATATAGCTGGTGTTTAAAAAAGGATAGAATTATCTAATTATATATCAGTTTTGTGAAACCTGGAAGTAACTGGATTATTTTCTTCATGTATATAGCTTCTCCCTTTCTTAACTCCTTCCTCCTTGACAAGCCATTTGACTTATCTATTAATAACAAATAAACAGTCAAGTGTAAAGAGTACTTTGGTATCCTTTCCACGTATTGATGTGGCAGAACTATGATACATATTGGCAGCGCAGGCTGAGCCTACTCTTTGTGGCAGTTCTTGAGTACTCCCATGCTGTTCTCCAGGTGTGGTTTGCTGCATCCTGCTGCTGCACAGGAGGAAACCACGTGGTGCCCTGCTTTACTGTGCATGCAAGTTTCCATTCAAAGGAACAGCTGGAAAAGAAACCAGTACTATAATACTCGAGTCACCACCCCAGTGTGTGCAATGGGCAGGCTCAGGGCTGTGGGGTCTCCATTCTGCTTTTGAGATGCTGCCAAGATGTGGGTCTTGGAGTCAGGGCTGCTGAGCCCACTCCAGAGCATTTGCACTCTGCAGAATCAGAGCTTACCTAGGGGTGTGCCCATACGACTTGGGAAACTCCTCCCAGTGTTGCAAAGTGAAGTACAGTGAATTACAGAAATGAAAACAAAGCTGCTGAGGATATCTTTAATGCCTTTGTCTCCCAACTAATTGTGCAATTCCTTTGTCCTTTTTCAAGCAACCCGAGCTTAAATTGCTTCTCCACTTTGCACACTGCTCTTCACTTCTGTTGCATTCTCACTATTTTACAGTCACATTTATCTGCATCAGCCATGGGCAGTTTGGGACCTTTGATGTCAATCCAGCTTTGTGAATGAGACACTTTTAAACTGTTTTTTTCCAGCCGGTTTTGTGAATGAGATACTTATAAACTGTTTTTTCCTCTCTGAGGAGACTCTTTATAAAGATCCACTTCCTCTGCTCATGTACAATAAATTAAAGGCTGCTTCAGGAATGTGGTAAGCATTTAGGCATGTGAGTTCACTATCTAGTCGTATCCTTCATGACGAAGTCATTTATTTGTCTATGTCATAAACTAAGGAAACGGGTGAAGAACATATGGTAATGTAGTTTTAACCAGAAAGCAGTGTGTGTGAAAATTTAATGAACAGTAGAGACAGGAGAGCAGAGATGCAAAGACAAGCACCCAGTTGAGTGCAAGATTGCACTCATGCTGTTTATTTTCCTAGCACATTGCTTCTTCCTGGCTTGCATTTTTCTACACACTCTTGGTAGCAGCCATTGTAGGGCACACTCACTTTGCCCAGCTTTATGAGCCTTTCGAGTGCCATTCAGAACAACAGGCCTAATTTACTTGCCCTAAATCACCCTCTGGAGGAGCCTCTCTTTTCTGCTGAGGCACCTAGGGTTTTGTTTCATATTATTGGTATCTGGAATTAAACAGTGTGAATATTCCATGTAATGCACTCCCTTTCCCACTGTGTTTCAGATAAGCCTGGGAAGCATCTGTCAAACTGAGGGCATCATTACAATTCCAGTAATGTTTTGTTGAGTAAGAACTTAAAGATACCAGATCCAAAAGATAACCCAACTCTAACTGCAGCAGCTATAATTTCTGACATACATTTTGACCTTTGAGAAAGGGAGTGGAGGGTTTTAATCAAAGTGGAGAATAAAAGTTCTGGCTGAAGGAAAGGTTGTGATTATATTCCCTGGTATAAGGACTTACCGTTCTGTTCATTTGACCAATCATATTATGATTAAAATGTCAACAGGTAAATGTCAATTAGCATTTACTCTGTCTTCACTCATACAAGCAGTTTTATTATCTCTAATTAGGGCATTCTTGATATTTAGTTGCTTGTAGAGTCAAGCATTTCAAGGTTAAAAATGCAGAGTTGAAAGCGCAATCTTTTTCTCTACTCTTCATGCAAGTCTGATGTTGCATATGAGGAAGATGTTTCCTCAGCATTAACTACCAAAAGGAGTGCTCCACCCCTTGTGTGAGCACTGGCAGCTGCAAAGTTACACCCTTCATAGAGATGTACTCTGCCCTTTTAGCTACAGAGACTCCTGAAAGATTTTGGCTGAATCTTTGGCTTCTCTGCATGCTGTAAAAAGCAGCAAAGCCAACTGTTCCAACGCTTCTGAGATGCATTGTTTCTGTGATAAGCTCATGGTTTCCATACAAGTTATTCCAAAAGCTCAAACAATAAACATGCAAGTGACATGTCAGCACAGGAACCAAAAGAAGCTTTTTCTCCTACCTTGAAGCTGGAGTTGGGAGCAGCCAACTTTCGGGTAATGGCACAATGCTGCAAAAGGGTCTTGAGCTGTGGAAGGCTTTGAAATAAAGGAATTGCCAACACGAGTATGTTTTCTCACATTTTGCTGACAGGTTATTTGAGAGAACTCTTGAGCCCATTTCCTATTTCCTTTGCCCTTGATCTGCTGAGCAATATTTGCATTTTTCCCTAAAGCAGCAAATCTCGGGACGGAAATTTCTGATAAATGTTTTCCGTCAAACTTCCCTCAGCATCTACACTGAACGAGGCCTTTGCCAGAGCCCCTTTCCTGAGGGCTCTGCTTTGTGCTTGCTGAGCCACAGGTTGCTGCCTGCTGCCACCCTCTGCTGCTTAGGACTGCAGGAAATTTTCTCTAAGTATGGCAATTTCAGAAATGGCTCCACAAGTTGTTGCCTTACAATTCTGTGGGGGCAAGCTAATTTTAAGTTAATTTCATTCAATCTTAATTTAATCTTTTAACTAATTCTATAATACTGAATGAAAAATCAGTGGCAATTTTGGTACTAAGATACTTAAACTGGAAAAGGCTAAACCAGGTTGATACCAGAAAGCAAATGCCACACAATTTTTATTGCATGCCTCTGGTTTGCTTGGGAGCACATTCCTTCAGCATGCAGTTATGTCAAAATGTATGCAGTTAGTTTTGATCCCTTAAATACTATCTGAGCTGTATAGGTTTTAGCATTAGCACTCCTGACTAAATTTCTCCACGAGAATATGGTGGAGCTTTTCCCTTGCTTGCTACGCGAGGCCTGAGATAGTGTAATACACAGGGAGATGGGGCTGGTGGTTCAGAAACTGGACTGATTTGATTAGAAGGGTGACAGAATAATGTCTGAACCTCTGACTTTTTTTTTTTTTTTTTTAATGTCTGTACCTAAATGTCTTCTGGATTCACAGAGCCAGGTGAGAAAGGTGACTATAGCTTTGGCTTTCATTCCTGCTTTCTGGCAAGCATATATCAAAAAAGAAAACACCTAACCACTGGTGAAGCCATGGAAATACCTTAAATAAAGATTATCAGGCACAAAACCAGACTATAAAAGCTTACTGGAACTTATAATTGGGCTTTTCTCCTGTAAATTGTATCCGAAAGCCTGGAGAGGCTATTTTTTAAATTCAGTCTTTATGTTTGCCAGGGGAAAATTGAGGAAGCTTTTGGCTTTTGACTTAAGGGATCCTTATCTGAATTGAACCCACATTCAGCATTGAGAGAAAACCTTGAAGGAATGTTGGTAGAAGATGAAGCTTTCTGTCAGAGAAGCATTTGCACTTTATGTTGCAGTTCAAACTTTACAGTGTGGTGTCTGGGGAAGCAGCTTGCAGTTAGCTGAAGTGGAAAATGTCCCTGCTTAGCTACTCACTCTTAGTGTGCACTGGTGAGCTTTGTTAAAGGTGACACCCCCTTTTAAAGTGGGTAAAGATTCCTCATACCTGGTGTGTCCATCAAGCTGTGAGAAGGAGTCAGCACAAAGTCAGAACTACTGTGCCACTCTTGGCTTGCTGCAGCTGTGTGGAGCTCTGCACCTTGCTGAAACAATTTGACTTCATGAGCCTGCTGTGTGCCAAAGGCTTCACACTCAGGTTATGAGCACACACTTGGTGCCATCTAGCATGGTGCCTGTCTGACATGCCATGGCATTGGCATCACTCCTGAGGTCAGTGTCAGTGATGCCTTTGAATCAAATTATAATGTGCTCCAAAATAGTTGGCAGCACAGAAATTAGCAAGAAAAGCTACCTGACCTTGAAGTTGATAGACTAATTAGCATGGAAACTGTAGGCCAGGTTTTGCCACCATCATATTATACACTCACTTATCTAGGATGATTATTTAGCCATGGGACTTGGTGTCAAGTCCAGCACTACCTTGTGTGAATGGGGGAATCCAGTTTGCAAGTCAAATTACTCAATGCTTTAGCAAATTTCTCCAGGAATCTTAACTCTCCTTGAAATGATGGAAAGATTTCCTACAAGCTAAAAAAATAACAGCTCTTCACAGTTACAGCTTGACTTTATTTTTTTGTAAGCTAAAAGTGTCCTTTGAGGATCACGACAAGGCACGTGGTGTAATGTTATGTATTTTATGCTGCAGTATTGGTAAGGAAGTAGTATTTTAAGAGACTATTGAACATATGAAGATGAATTATAGTGAGCTGGTTTGATAATGATTTTCATTAATTTTGCAAAATAATATTCAGCAATATACCACCAACTGCAGTGTGCTAAAACTGTTATCTGTTTAGGATCATTGTTCTCTGAGTCAAACTGTTTCATAACTTTGCATTTGCAGCATTTAAAGTGTAGTCTTCTATGTCCACGTTTCAATGGCAGATAACTATTCACTATCTACTGCGAGTGAGTGAGTGACCTGTACTAGCAGGAGGTGTCCCTGCCTATGGCAGAGGAGTTGGAACTGGATGATCTTTGAGGTCCCTTCCAACCTTGCCATTCTATGATTCTATACACTCCTGTTGAAATGAACTTTACATTTACAAATCTGTTAAACTTTTAACACCATATCAAAGGTTGTCCTGTAAGCTGACACATACAAATCTGTGATCTTAAGTTTCTCTCCAAAACAGACTCCTCCTGCTATGAGGATAGGCTGAAGCAGCTGGGATTTTTCAAACTAGAGAAGACTCCAGGGGGACCTTGGAGCTGCCCTGCAATACCTGAAGGAATTATACAGGAAGGTTGGACAGGGACTTTTCATGATGGTGTCTAGCAATAGGACGAGGAGCAATGGTTTGAAGCTGAGGTAGACCAGGGTTAGAATGGATTAATCTCAGGAGGAAGTTGTTCAGTACAAAGGTGGTGAGACTCTGGAACAGGTTGCCCAGGGAGGCTGTGGCTGCCTCCTCCCTGGGGGTGTTGAAGGCCAGGTTGGATCAGGCCTTGAGCAGGTGAATCTTGTTGAGAAGTGTCCCTACTCATGGTGGGGAGGTTGGAGTAGATGATCTCTGAGATCTCTTCCAAGCTGAGCCATTCTATGATATAAATAATACTAATCTAGATCTTAATGGTGCTGTAACATCCACCAAAGAGGCTTATCTTGAAAAGGGTTTGATTTTTTTTTTTTCTGAAAGAAAAGCAATGCCTTCAGAATAAACTTTTTTTTTTTTCTCTCCATGGATTTCTAATAACCAAAATTTGATTCCAGGAGAATGCTAACCTGTGTTGTCAGATAGGATTGTCCATATATTGCATGAGTACTGGCCTTTAACCAATGAGTTTTATAATAAAACTTGCAACTCTTCCCCCACAGAAAAACCAGAAAACATACTCACTTTTGAATGTGGTCTATGAATGCATTTTCATTGGAGTGTCTGACAAAGAACATTGCCTGCTGCAATGTACTTCAGCTGATACACTGATGCACATATTCCCACAAACTGTTTGGCAGCTGAAAAAAAAAGCCCTGTAGTGCTGGCTTACCAAGAATTATTCTTAAACCTTAGTAATTTATCTTGAAAGACTCCCCAATCAATATTATATAGCACTGTAAGCCTGATGCTTTATTACCTTTTTAATTCAAGTGTAGAAAGATAAAGTATTGATTTTGTTGTTTGGTTTGTGTGCTGCAACAGCAGAGGAGAAATGTCATTTTTTGAATACCAAGGGTGTATTCCCCTTGTTTTATTGATTTGAAATTAAATAAAAGTTATGTAAGGCAGTAACTGGAATTGCTTTGAGGAAAAATAAATGCTGCTGGAATTAAAAAAAAAAAGTCGAGCAATAGCATTGAAAATAATTTTAACAACTTCATCTCTCTCTAGATGAGCTTTTGAAAAATCTTTTGCTATTAGATTCAAAGTAGCATGGTGTAGCTAATCCTGCAGCAAGTAAGCTCAGGACAGACTGACCTTACAAAGAAGAACAGTACAGTTCTGTGTTTGGGTGGTTTACCATCATCTGAGGGCTTTTTAGTGGTTTTGATCACTCAGTTCTTTTGGATGTGGAATTTGGAGATAGCCACCAGCTTTGATATCAGCAGCATAAACAGCAAAGCTGCTTCTGTTGCTCTTCTTCACAGCTACATGTTCATCACTGCTCCCTGTCAGTTCCCTAATTGTCTAATCTAGTTAATTGTCTGTCTTGTTGTCTGCACTACCAGTAGTTAGCCTTCGGAATGCTTTTGATCCTGAAAATAGCAGGAACCATTGCTACAATGTGATGCTGTAGTCACCATCTTCTGTCTCACTGCACTACTAAGAAAACATCCAGCAATGCCCAGGACTGCCAGGCCAGTCAATAAAAGAGCTGATACACAGGCACGAGAGGGTGTGCATAGGAGCTGTTAGCCAGACTGCAATGAGATGTACACATCCTGAGCTGAAAATGGAACAAGAAAGTGTGGGGGGGGAAATCGATATCCTTTCCCTAGATAGCTTATCAGATTTCATTGTTTTGATTTGAAAATATGGGATTAAATATATATCATTTCCTGGCTATGTTGGGTGGATTCATGATCTCCTGTTTCCATGTTTCTTTCTCTCTGCTTGTTGCAGTGTTTTGGACACATATTATTACGAGAGGTAAGGTATGTGATTACATCTAGGGGGCACACAACATTTTGGATTGCTAAGCAAACAGTGTATGTAGTTTTCAATTCTTATGAGCTGGGGATGCAGTGGTGTTTGTCTTGTTCAGTTAAAGGAGCCATTTAGTGAATTTTAAAAGTACCATTAAAAGGCACTGTGAGTGGTTAGCAAGCTTGAATACCAAGGAAGGACCAAAACCTGTAATTACTGATGTTCTCAAAACCTTCTTCCCATGGAGACTCTACAGTCTTTTCCATGAAAGCTTTGTCTCTCTTTAACAATATGTTTCTTTTTTTTCTAAAGGGCTAAATAAATCCCTCTTGTATTTAAGCCCATTATTTATTGGTCAGCCTCTGTGGATTTGTAGATGATTCATTTTTTTCTTCAGGGAAGAGCTTCAGACTTGAAGATCTCTTCTTTAGCCTAGGTAAACCAGATTCCTGTCTTTTTTTGCATGTAGTTTCCTCTCTAATGAGATAGTGTAGACCTGGATCAGTCTCACTGTTATCCTCTAGATGCTTTTCATTTTCCTCCTCGTGGTTAGAAACCTCTGCAGAAATACTCAAATAGGCTCAAGCAGGCAGGTTTGAGGAGAGAGGAAAAGTTACCACATACCTTTTCATTTCGTTCTAGTTCCTTTCTGCCCAGCATATTCAGGTCATCTAATGAAGCTTTCAAACTCCCAAGTTGTATTCTTACCCTACATGGTGATCAAAAACTTGCTGTGTGTCATTTGGGTAGAAATTAGCATCTGCCATCTGTCTTCAGTGTGACAGTTATCATCACATTGTTAATGCAGGGGGAGAAAAAGAATCCTGTCTATCTGTTGGAATTTCCTTACTTTCTAGCAGTGCCTGGGAAAAGAACCCCAAAAGTGTTTGGAATATGATAGGTAGACATCAGGATGGCCTGTGAATAGAGAAGAGCACTGATTTTTAATGATTAAGAGATCTCTTTTGTTGAAATAGTAAATGACAATTTTATCACAAAAACAATCAGTGCTCTGCTGTCACAGAATAATTCTCTGTGAGCTCTTTTCTGTTCTTTCCCACACTGCTATTTGATACATTTATAAACTGCTCCATCATCTCAACATACCTAATTTAAAAATTATTTCCCAAAATCTTTTTTTTTTTTTTCAATTCCAGGTAAATTTTTTACATGTCCATCAAAACTGATGAAAATTTGAATAAAAATATAATCACTTTATGCTGCAAGGCTGTGGAAAAGTAACAATGTGAAGGACTGGAGATTCAGGATATCATAAGGGAATGAATGGGTGAGGACTGCAGTGAGAGAAGGAAGGAAGCTTCTAGGCAGCCTGAAAGAGGAAGGAGATGAATTTTTAGACAAAAGGCAGAGTGAAAGTGTTGTGTTGGGTGCAGGGAAATGGCTTCCTTGTGCCTCGCTGCTTCTGCAGTGTTACTGTTAGGTTCAGAAATGGGTCTCTTTGTATCACCATTAGTAACCAGGTTCAAAGACAAGTCTGCCATCAGATTCCTGTCTGCACAGTGCTGGATTCTTAATTTTGTCTGCTAATGAAAGAGGCATATCCGTAAAGCTAAGGGCTTTATAGATTCCAGACTACCTCTTCATGTGGAAATAACCTAATTTATGAAACAGTAATAACGATTATGTAATAAACTGCTTTCCTCCACAGCTGTTTTTTGCCTCAAACCCCATATCTGAGTGGTATGAGTACTTATCAAAGAAATCCCTCGTTGTTAAGTTCTTGGTGGGTGGAACCTGATTTACTTTTCAGTCTTGATGTAATCCAGTAGGCTTTGTAATGGCCCACGCTGGAAAGCAGCGTTTTAGTAGGTATTGTGAAACAGGCAGTGCAACCAGCTAGCTTTTCTCTAATTGTGTTAGCAGAATGCCAGAGCTACAATTCTGGGTTAGAATAGATGTTCTGGGAGCATGGGGGTTTGTCATACTGCAGTGTGAACCACTATTGGTTACGAAGGTTTTACCACTTACAGATAGTTGGAAATAGTATTTTGGGACTCCACAGAATCCAAGAATAAAAAGCAGAAAGTTACAAAATACCAAGTTGCTGTGATGTGAAAAATGAAACCTTTCTACAACAGCATGACTGGGTAAGCTGCCATGGCAACTGTTACAAAGATACTTCCCAGATAAAATTTCTGCTCAAATTAAAGATACATTTAGGAAGAGTTTGCTTCAGAACTGTGCTGCAGAACTGTCACCAACTTGCTTCAACTGCAGCAGTACAGAATGCTTTATCAATTCAGACATCTCTTCTGTGCCACTTCCCTTCCAGATTGTTTTCATATGGTCAAATTCCAATCCACATCCTGTTTAATTCCAAGGAAGGCAGTGGTTTAAGCAAGGAAGAGGCATTTTCTGATGTTAAGCTCTGTCCCTGCCATAGCACAGTTTCCTGCTTTGCTATCTAGTAACGACATACAGTATTCCAACTGCCTTACCTCTAGTACAGCTTTGGGACAGTGGTGCCAGTCAACCCAAAGGATATCTAATTGAATGGTGTTGTTAAAATATCTCATAGTAAACTAAACTTACACATCATTGTCCAGGTTTAGGCTGTGTATGAGCACACAGAGAGAATTTACAACTGTGTTTTAAACCCCTCTGCCTTGTATCAGAACTATTGCTACATTTTGTGTGATCTTTCTAATTCAGACACGATCTGGGACCCTGTGCCAAATAAAACCCTGTGGGTTTTGATTCAGGGCTGACTGAAGGATGACTTTTGATTTCTGACTGAAGAGGTCCCTCTGCTGGATCATTTCCTGACTCACGGCACAGTTTCAGGGGTTCTCATGTTTGGAATGCACCATCACTGATACACAGCATTTTCCTGGTGATTCGTTACCTGGTGAGTGCAGCTGTCTTCACAGGGGATGAGAAATTAGTTTAGCAAAGACATTCACAAGAATAAAATTGGAGTTTTTAAATGGTATTTTAATGATAAATACAATACAGTATGACTATACTTGAAGAAAATGATAAGGAGGATAACATCTCACTTTTAAGCACTTGTGCCTTTGTTACCTCCTCAAAAAAACGAAATTTGTATTTGAAGCAGAATGCTAAGATAAAAATATTCACCTGAGTGAAGTAATGTTCCTGACTTGGTTTACAGCCTAATTCTGTTTATAGGTTAGACTGCCTATAAATCTTCCAAATATATTTGGAAGAAGAACGTTGGGACTTTAATATTTATCATGGTAATTTATAATTTTAATAAACAGAAAGGATCTGTTCTAAATCTGAGCATCAACACTAGGCTGCGGTTCTGAAGACGCAGGTTCAGTTTTACGTGGTTTTGATCACAATTTCTTTTAAAAGCACTCAAACACCCACAGTAATGCTTGAAATGCATGGATAGATGATGCTGCAGCAGTGTAAGAGCTTCTGGTGACTTTAACTGGTTTGTAGTTTCCCACTAACATTAAGAGTTTGTGTGCAACTCCTCTTAGTGGAAACTGCAAACTTGGATGAATTGCTTCCATTGAAAAATAGGATTATGGAATTTTGCTTGAATCATGCTGCAATTTCATAAAGCATATCATAAGTATTCAAGTAAAAAAGATTGTTTTTTCCATTTAGCTCAGCAAACTGAGCTCTAATTGCTGGTGCTCATACATTTCCAGCCAGCAATAAAGGTGCTACAGTTCTAGAAGCATGATGTCCTGCTCATTGGGACAATCTTTTTCTACCCTTCTGTAAAGGCTCACAGGTCCTCTAATCACCTTCCATTGAACATAACAGCCCATTCTGTTATAAACCTGCCAGTCTTTGATGAAGCATATGGAGCTGTGTGTACTCATGACACCTACCACCTGGCTTCATCTCCATGTCCTGCAGCTGTGGCTTTATGCAGTTCACTGTCAGAATAACTGCCACTTTCTCAGCAAATGATCACTCCCCAACTATCACTCTTTCCTTTGGATGTTTGATGGAGAGTGTCAGGAGTGTGTCAGATATGTACAATTATATCCTCCTCCACTGATGAGAATACTCACAGCCAGCACATCCGTCAGAGCTGGGAGTCTCATCAGTCAAGCAGTTGGCTCAGGTCAGAGGTTTTTGGGTAGCAATTCTTTCACATCAGGATGTTCAAACTTGGCTACATCCTCAGTGTATGTGTGATTCTCCTGACTAACCACATAGAGCTGGTCACAGACTTTTCCACCATCGTGTATTACTAAACTAACAAAGGAAAGGAAGTTCATTGCGCTCTGCTGAGAAGCAACAAAGCTGTGACTGTGCAGTGTCACCAGTGAAGTCCACTTCTAATCAATTCATCTATTCCAGTTCTTCTACTACTGAAGAGCATAGAATGGCTTAGTTTGGAAGGGACCTTAGAGATCATCTACTCCAGCCTCCTTGTCATGGGCAGAGACATCTCTCAACTAGTCTCAGCTAAGCACTTTCCACAGGAATCCTTGTCCATGTGAGCTGTCTGCTCACTGCTTAGCTGGTTACAATTTCAGTGAAGAGAGATGCTTTGAAATCAGTTATAATCACCAGAAATAAATCAGAGTAGGCATCTAGTGTAAACTTGGTGTCTGTAATTTTCTTCACGATTGGAAAAGAAAACCATAACACCATAGCATTTAGGAAACAGAACTTTGCCTCAGAACGTCTCAGAAGCAAAGTGCTGGTCTCTGTTTAATCTCCACCAGAAGTGTTCAGTTCCCACTGTTCCAAGTGTTTGTACCTGAATTTACTGGAAAGGCAGGGACATGTCAGAAGGAGACAGCAACTGATTGCATAGCAGAAGCTGAATGTGATTCTGTAATGTCTCCTGTGAGGTTACATCATGAAAACTGAATGACGCTCACTAAAATGTTCCTTTGAGAGATTCAGTAAGGCAGTGTGTTGGTAAAGACTCCTCAGCACTGCTCAGTTATACTGGATAGTGCTGCCCTTTTGGGCAAGGCTGGCTAAACTGAAATACCTGTGATGTTACAAAGCACTCCACCAAATGTACATTGCTTTACTCATCAGTTGGTGTTTCTAGCCAGAATGGAGGACTAAGCAAATAGGCAAATACAATAGATGCTGCCGGAGACCTGCCTGACATTGCACCTCCTCCAGCATGTAGTAGCAAGTGCTTTGGGGATGAAAATTAATTCCTCATTCCTCTTTGCCTAGGCTGCCTGATTTTATCAACCATTTACAAGGATGTTCCTGTAGCTGGTGTGCTCCTCAGTACAGACATGTAAAATGCAGCTAGCAATAGAAATGAGAGCACAGTAGTTAAACTCCCCACTCAGTGGTTTTTCTTGTGTTCTTCACTAGTTTGTTTGGTTTACTCTCCCACCCCACCCCACCCCCATTTTAAAAAATGCAAGAAAACTTCAAGTGAGAATACAATCCAATGCAAAATATACAATGAACTACTGTGAGGAAACTAGCATCTGACATAGTTTGCTGTGATTGAGGGGTGATATTTCTCTGCTTGTGCAAAGAGCAGGTTTGTACTCATATGTCTCAACAGAAGGCGAGCCATAGTGGAATATGCCCTGAAGCAGGGGCATTGGAGCGTTCTGAGGAAGGGAAGTGTGCTCTGCCCAGAGAAGAGAAGCCTTCTTTTCTTGGCCACTTCACAGCCTGCACTGACCACGAGAGAGAGGGGTTTGTGCAACTGAATGATACATCGATAAAAGCTGTTTGTCCTGCAGAGTTTATGGGAGATTGTCTCAGATATCCATGTGGCACCGAGGCAGCTCAGTCCTAGGCAGATGTTTTCTCTCAGGCCCTATGCTAAGCTGCAATAGCAGCACCACAGAGACCAGCCAGGGCGTACTGTACAGCTTAGTGCTCTGGAAAGCTTCATGTGTTGATTTTTTGGACACCTGACCTTGTTCTGCAGGAGTCAGCCTTTGGGAATTCGGGCTGGTTTCCCACAGAGCTGCACCAGTGCAGCACATTGTACTGTGGTTGGTGAGATCATCACTGCTGGGTGTTTCCCCCATGTTCCACAGAGTCTCAGCATCCACTATTCCGGTGATGAATTGGATTTAAGGATGCTGGGAAGGGTATCATATATTGTTTTGTTGTACTTCTACTTGATCAGGCTTTTTTAAATGTCTCTAATTTTCAGGCAAAGTAATCTGGTGCAAACTCACTAACTGAATTGCTACCTAGCAGTGACCTAGGTATTGTAAAGAATTAGTATGGATGAATTTTAATTGTTGGAGAGGTCACATAAACTGTGAAAGGTCAACTGAGAAGTAGTCTGGTATCAGTGATTTATGAGAAGTGTTTTCTAAGGTCAGCCTGTGTCTCAGTTATTAACACTGGAAGTTTCTGACTGAACCACAGGCTGAAAACACAATGTTGGTGCAAATGGAGGTGCTTTGATGTTGAGTAGACTGGTTCAGTACATTTACATCACTATTGTCCACCGTTTTCAGCCTTTCCTGTTAGATCGAAAGATGTAAAAATCGACACCCACAAAAAAAAAAATAAAAATCAAAACAAACAAAAGAAAAGACAAACAAAACCCCACAAACATTAAAAGCCCAACTGACTGAAAATCTCCAGGTCATGCTTTAAGTTGATATCCTAGCAGACATGCCTGAACTTGGAGGAGACAAAGATTTGCAGACTTTTGGTGAAGTTCATAAGGTCTACATCTTTGTTCTATGTATTCACATATATGCATTCCTTAATCATATTTTAATTTTCTAAGCACTGAAATATTTTAGGGAGATTTGAAATCAGTAGTATGTATAAAACTGATTTAAAAAAATAACTTGACTGAGCTTTGTTTTGCTCCATAAGCAAAATAGAAAGACTGGGTTCAGTTAAGTATAAATTGGGTTTGTTTCATTGATTCATATTAAATGAGAAATCCAAAATAGCTTCAATAACCCTGTTGTCTGAGATACCAAACAACTTTTCTTTAAAAACTCAAACTCATGGGAAAAAGAATTCTATGTAGTAGATGTAACAAATAAATCAGTGTGAATTTTGTTTTCCTATTGTGTCTTACACAATGTCGAATCACTTAATGTGATTCGATAAGATACAAAACAGGCATCTTTGAATTTGTCTTGACATCAGAAGAAATAGACACAAAAAACTTTTCCTGCTCTTGTCCATCTCACATGCCGCCACTAGAGGGTGCTAAAATATTTTTGTTTTCCTTTTTTCCCTTCCTTTTATTTTCCTTTATTTTTTTCCTGTTTGATGTTTAAACTGCTGTTAAAACATAGTGGTTTGCACAGTGCTACACCCTCCATCTCCAGAATTCATAAGTCATCAGAATTTTTGCCCTTTTACTAACAGAACTTTCTTGCTCTTTTGTGTATGAAATTGAGTATGTTAGCTACATTGAAAGGTTTCGATGTCTGCTGCTCTGAGCACCACAGGCTCCACCATGACTTGTGCGGCTTGCACTGACTTGTGCTCCCTCTGCAAAAGGTGTGAGTGTTTCAGGCTTCAATATAATCAGCACTCTCATCACTCTCCATTGCACTCTTGAAAGGTGAGCTGCATTTTCAGAGCAACTGAGACATCTGCTGAAATAAGGAGTGGTTTCTTAGGCATTGAATGCATGGTGAAGTGGCAGCAGACTCTATCCTGCACTATCCACTATCCACTGCTGTCCAAGAACTGCTACCAATCCTGCCCACAGACAAAAAGAGGGCACTGTCTTGCCTCTCAGCAAAGCCTCCTTATTTCCTGAAGACAGTGTCCTCAAGTGTTAGAAAGTCCTGTCTGCACTGTGAAGTTGGGGGTTGGGGTTTTTTTTCTCCTAGCTCAAATATTCAGATAAGTAAAGGAATTAGAATTCTTGGTCATACTTTCTTTAAAATATGATTTTAGAATACTCTGGGGATACATTTTATAATTGGAGGATGACGTTCAGTACCTGAAGGGGGGCTGCAAGAAGGCTGCAGAGGGACTGTTTGCAAAGGCCTGCAGTAATAAGATGAGGGGCAGTGACCTGAAATTAGAAGAGATTTAGATTGGATGTTAGAAACAAGTTCTGCAGCGTGAGGGTGCTGGAACACTGCAACAGCTTGCCCACAGAGGTAGTTGAGGCCACATCCCTGGAGACACTCAAGGTGAGACTCAACAGGTCCCTGAGCAACTTGCTCTAGTGGAGGATGTCCCTGCTGACTGCAGGGGCTTGGACTGGATAACCTTTGGAGGTCCCTTCCAACCCAAACCATTATAGAATGTTCAGCTCTGACTTGTATGTTATTGGTGAAATTCTTTCCCTTAAATATTTTGTTGACAACACTTCAGTCAGTGTTTCAATTACTAGACTCTCGGTAACTCAAAGCAAAATTCAATATTGTCATTAAAGAAAGCATATATTCCAAACTATATTTTATTAATACTTCACTTATGCTTCAGTCAAAATGTAGAAGCACGATTTAATAGCGTGAGTTTCAGTAATTGCAAGCTATAAGGTGCTGCCTGAGCTTTCATTCTTCTTGGCTCTCCTGTATTTACATTTAATAGGGATTATTCAAACAAGAGAAGGTGCCCATTTCTACAAATATTAGGTTTCTCAGATGGTGTAGAAGTTCTTGTACACTGCTGCACAATATTTTGACTGTTGTAATAAATTTACATTGAAGCAGTCTTGGATGAGAATATTAATTGTGGGAAAGGAACCTGAAAGGGACTCACATCTAAGCAAAAGCATTCTAGCATGTAAGTGTAATTAGTCAGCCTTAACGGTACGTGGGCAGAAATACCCTCTGGTTCCTGGGCATTATTCTACTGCCATTTTTCTGGGGTTTGGTAGCTGGGCACAGAAGCAGAATATTGTGCTGTAAATTATCTTACCCTTCTCTAACCTTCAGCTGCCAGAATTAGTTGTTTGGCTTTGCTTTTCCGTTTGTTGACTGACCAAATTCTCTTTCCTCAATGACTTCTGAATTATTTTGCAAAGCTTTTTTGACTGCTTTATCTCCCATTTCATTTCCTTTAATATCTACACGGGCTGAAATCCATACAAAAATGACATTGTTGCTGTGACATATTACCTTATTATAGACATCAATAATTTCCAAAGCTATTCCTACTCTAGTGATTGAAATTTCTAGGATGATATGAACGGCACTTAAAAGATCTGGAAAAGTGACAGATTGTAAAGGTTGTACTTTAGCAATCTAATTCAGTGCCATCAGGATAGCAAATAACTCAGCAGTATAACCAGATAACTAATCTAACTGCCTTCTTCAACCTAAATTCACACGCAGGAGGCTACTAAATCCTATCCTGCTTGCATCTTTAGAATGGAAGTAGAAAAGAGAACAGCAAAGACTAACATCAAAATGAAGCATTAATTACAATTAAATAATTGCAATGAAATTGTCACCCAATTTCAGCTTTTTTGCAGGGAAGGCAAAACAATGCAATAAAACTTAACAGTAAAATTAAATTCAAATATTTGGAGCGTAGTGTTCTCGCATCTCCAGTGCTAAGAACCCTTGGATGAATGTTTTTTCACTTTTGTTTCATCAAGGAACAAGAAGTCTGTAGTAACTACTACTTCATATCATTCAGAAATTAGAACTTTAGGTGTTGTTAAAAGTCGTTCACATTCCAATCAACTCAAAATTTGGGGACTTACCTAGTGATTGTTGAGGATTGAAGAAACTGCTTATCTTGGACAAGCAAATTCAAAGGCTTTAACCACAGCACACCAGGTTAAATGTGATATGGATGCTTTCTCCATGATTCTTCTAAGTCCGAGCAAACTGACAAACAGTCCATCATCTCCTGGTTTTCTCACTGCAGTCTCTTAATCTTTGAACTACCAACAATGAAATTGCTCCCTTTTGAGCATAATCCCCTCCACCTGCTCAGCTCACTTTGTTTTCCCAATCTACTGTCTCTGCAACTTTATTTATCTATTTTTAATCTTTCAAGTATCTGAATTTCTGCCATATGAGGTCAAAAGTCAATTTTTGTACCCTACTGCAAGTAGATTCCTAATGTGGTCACTTCTTTAACTGTGCCTTGACCATCTCTCCTTTTGGTGTCAGACTTTCTAGCTCAGGGCTGTTCACTGTGTTGAATAAAGAAAGTGCCTATGCTTTCCTGGCACAATCTATAACCTTCTACCCAATATCCATATCACTGCAAATCTTAGACAGAGACAGACATGACAGCCACTTGAGCTGTTCTGATAAGTTTGTTTATTTGTTTGTTTAAGATATTCTCAGCTGCTCCTTAGTACCCAACCTCTTCTCAAGAGATTGTGCTAGAACATCATGTCCAAACCAGAAAGATCAACAAGGGCCAGCTTGCAGGGCTCAGCATTTGGCACATATGTGCAAATAAGTCCAGATTTTAGGGTTCGAAAAGTGTATTCTTTCTCTGTATCCCAGAAGCCCCTTGATGTACTTGTAATTCTTTATTCTTTCATTCTTTAATTACAAAGCTGAATTTGATGACCATAAGTCATTCCTCTAAATATTTAAATTCTGCAGTAAATGTCATTTTTTCCTTATTGGATATATGGAGGTAATGAATTTCCAGTAACTTGAAAGAATTCATAGATAATTTAAATTATCCTGCCCTAAAAATCACCCTTTGCTTGTGCTGAAGTTAGAGTAGGCAATGTTGTGTGTTCTTCAGTTCTGACATTTCATTGTGATCTATACAATGGAAGAAGTGGGTTTTAAAGCAAGCCTTAACCATATGTGCAGGTCCACGTTAATCACTCTCTGCTCCTTATGATCTGAAGGATGCTCTTTGGTTTATGTAGGAACACTAGGCTGTATAGCAATGGCAATTTTCAAAGTTAGGCACCTTAATTCATACCATGCCTGTTACTCACACATCCTGCACCTTCTGTTTGCCGTCACCCTGACTTTGCCCATTGATTGGAGAAAGAGTTTTAGCAAACTTGCTCTCTTGTGCACAATGTACATTGGAGAGTTAAGAAACTCATGGCTGTGTATATGCATTCAAGCTTGGTTTAGAACAATACCACAGGCAAGATTGTCCCTTTTTAAACAGGATATTATCGTATTTCTGTGTCTATAAATACAACACATAAAGCTCCTTATTACCAAATGCTTTATTAACAGCAGAAGACAGTCTTATGACATGATCTATGGTTGATTGATTTGCCTGAAAGCCACTTTAATACTGAGGAAGAAGATTAGTCATCTCCAGAAAGAATGACAGTCAACCATAAATCATTTCCTCCATCTTCATACATAGCTATGAAGTTAAGGCTATCAGATGATAAGAACCTAAATCAAAGCATGATCCTGGGTTTGCTTCATCTTTTTATTTTTCTTTTTGAATAGAAAATGCATCAGACTCTGCTTATTTTCAACCTAATGCTACAAATATAATCACTGTGGATATGAAGAGCTATCAGACATTTAAACATAGTAGGAAGGTGGGCTTCTCTTCCTACCCTAAGTTTAATTTTTAATTGATATTTGAGATAATTTAAACTTGTTTTATAACCTAATATACTTATTAACTACATTTAAGGCATGTTTTCTATAGTACCAGGGTTGAAAGTGTGGTTTAGTAGGGGCTGGTTGTTTGGTTTGGTTTGTATTCTTTTTTTTTCCCAGAGCTCCTTCAATGAAATAGTTTGGTAAACCATTAGTTATAATATGGTTCTCTTCTTTTGTGTTTTCATTGCTTTGGAATTCCCACATCTATACCTTTTTTATGCTGGTTACATTTCCTTGTGTTATCCCATAAAACTGCCAAGGCAGGAAAGCTACAGCAGCAAGTTTAGGTTTTAGGTTTTGGGGTTTAACATAATCATTTGACGTAATCAAGTCTACTTTCATTGTTTCTGGGGTTTCTGGGTTTTTTTTTTTTTTTTTTTTTTTTTTTTTTTTTAATCAGGTCTCATCTCTTACTATTGAGTTGAGCTAATTCAACAAATTAGGGGCTTGGTAGTGTTATTGTTTGTTTTTTCTTAAAATCCTTATTGGTTTTAGCGTTCTGGAAGCTTTATTGAGATTTTGATTTTTTTTTTCTTACTTGACTGTCGTCAACCCACTTAGCATTGCCTTATCAAGTGCAACTAATTAACATCAAAGGGATATTGTTATTCATTATCGCTCTCTGATCAGTCATGTATGCCATATATGCTGAACTGGCTCTTTTGAATCTCATTCACTATGCTTTCTGTAAGTTTCTTATAGATTGCCCTCCTCATTTACACAGTGCTACAGAAGTTAATATGCATATGCATTTAAGTGGAAAATTACTTCTTCCTGAAGAACCATCAGACCTCTCTGTTGGCATTTTCTGTAGCATACACACACAAATACTTCACTGCTAACAGGCACAGCTTGCCTGTGCTTCTTTATTTCTCTGCTCCCTCTTGACTTGCTAGGCTCATGATCAAAGCCCAACCTGCAACTTTCTGCTAAGTTTAATTTCGCCTTGCATGGATCCAGTTTCCTTACCCAAGTCACTATTATTTATTGAGAAGCTGTAGGCAGACAAGTGGCTACATAGCTAAACCTGGTTATTTTCTACTAGCCTGCCATTCCAGACACTCTTCTGCTTCCTTTCTGTCTGTGCAGAATATGTCTTCCAGGTTCTGAAAAGAGGAGGGAATTCTGTAAATGTAGAAAATGCCTCTGAAGCAACCCCCTGCAATTGCAGCTCTGTAGGCTCTGTTTCTGTCAGAGTATTGTTAACAGGTCTGTACCCGTTTTGTGGAGGTTTAGAGAGAACAGGGGTTGTCATCATTGGGAAGGGACTACAAACTGTGCAGAAATAGTATGATCATTCTCAAAAGTTAATGTCTAATTTTATATTGGAAATAAATTCCCTGCTGCTTTGTAGAATCACACATGCATATCTCATGATGTTGTATTTATTAGAATGAGCTGTTTGCCACCTCCTCCTTTCATTTAGTCTGTTGGAATTGGTTAACTTAACCTGACTTTGTTAATGTCTGTTAATCATAGGAAAAATAGCAGCGTGTGCATCTTGATCCTCCTCTTTCCCATGCGGAGTTTGGAGATCTTTCTGCAGTTTCCCTTTTCATCTGATGTGGGCTTCTGGCACCAAGATGTTAAGTTCCTGGCAGTTACAATTTGCCTTAGGCATTTCTTCCACGTCATCCACAGCATCCCACTGAAGATCTTCATCAGGGTCAGACTTCACCCAGCCCAGAGCTAGGGAGGAGCACAGAGGAGTTTTCTGGTGTGTTGTGGTTTAACCCCAATATGCAGCTGAGAAATACACAGCTGCTTGTTCACTTCCTGCCAGAGGGATGAGAGAGAGAGAAAGAATAGAAAGGGTAAAAGTGAGAAAACTCATGAGCTGAGGTAAAGGGAGTTTAATGAGTAAAACAAAAACTGTTTGAGAACAGAAAGCAAGATGAGAAATTCATCACTGCTACCCATCAGCAGGTGGGTGTTCAGCAATGCCCAGGGAAACAGGGCTCCACCACATTTCACAGGTACTTAGGGAGACACTGAACTTCAGACATCATCCCTGCTCCTGCCAGCTTTCTTCCTTCTCCCACCTTTTGTTGCTGGGCATGACATCATAGGGTACTGGAGTATTGCTTTGGTCACCTGGCAGCAGGTGACTGAGTTGTGTCCCCTCCCACTTTGTGTGCACCCAGCCTAGCCACTGGCACGGCAGGATGATAGAGAAATCTTTTTTTTTTTTTTTTCCTAGATACTAGATCAACTTGAATCTTCAGATCTTTTTCTTCTACTGATTTGTTACAACATACATTACACCGCAGTAGGGTGCTATTAACACCTACAGAAAGTTCTCTCTGAAATACTCTCTCAAGTATTTCCACTTGAGGAGACTGCATCATTGACATCTCATTATCTCCAGATGTGTGCTTCTCTCTCTGGCAGGTATATTGACAACCCAATATTCCATGAATTGAATATGCTGTCAGTTTTAGATTTGAGGTGATCAGTGATGTCTGTTCTCCTAAAACAGATGCACTTATTCTCCCTTTTGAACAACAATGGCTTTTGCATTCCACCTTTCTGGATTTTATTTTAAAAAACAACAACAAACAAACTAACAAAAAAACCCCAAACAGACAAACACCACTCGCAATCCAAATTACCATGGTTTGTATGCCAGGTAAATATTCTATTTTATTGTTATTTTTAACATCCTTTATGTGTGTATAGTAAAACCAGAATGTCTCCAAAGTAAAATGCTATGGAATAAGTTTAGAATTAATGCCAAGTCATGATTAATATTAAGTTCATATTCTTATGTTTCCCATCAAATCTTCTCCTTGCAAGCTGGTCATACATGGAAGCGTAATCACACATGCTCTGGGGAAGCAGATGAGCTAGCAGCAATTTGTGACTTTGATGCTTGTTCCTTAGCCAAGCTGCACCCATGAGTCAAAAATAAACAGAGAAGAGGAAATGGATAAGGAAAACAAATTGGTAGCAAACTCAACATTCAGATTTAGAAGCGTCCGGCAAGTTGCATGATCAGCTGTGTTTGGATCTATAGAGTTATGCAAAGGTCTGCAGGTGACTCCTGTGACGTTGTGGTAGCTCTTCAGCAAACACACAAACATAGGGAGCAGAGCCTCCAGCTATTAATGTTTGTGTGAGTTCTGCATCCTTATGCCTCGAAACATTCCCTTTGGAAGGAATACATCAAGGTCAGGATGTAAACGAGAGTCATTTCCCAGGGAACAGTAGAGGCTGGTTGATGTTAGCAAGGGTCTCAGAAAGGATGAAGAAGTGCATCCCCAGCTGAGCGTTCAGCCACTGTCTCGGTTACACTGAGCAGTTTGTACCAATGTGGATGGTGACCGTGAGTGAGTTGTGTGTGCAGCTGACAGCGTGTGGGGAGGGGCACGACCACTGCACAGCTACGCTCAGTAGAGAGGGCATGAGCCCTGGCTGCTAAATTCACATGGGTTTAGCATGCTATAATTGCTACTAGTTTAGTGACTGTTTCACTCTCCCCATGTAGAGCTGGGCAGCAGTTTAGTTGGAATTGTCAAGGTGAAATAATTTTCAATAGACAATCCATGGCAGCACTACAGAGAGAGGAACCTTTGTCAGCTCGCTGCCTGTACAAGGACCATTGCTTCTTAATGCGGAAAAAGTGAACTTCTCTTCAACACCTTAATTGTCATAAAAATCCTTTATTGGATGAAGTGCCTATGTTTTGGTTTTCTGCGAGTTTGGAATAAGTCATCTTGTATTCGGCACTGACTGAAAAATGTAATTTGACATTTTTGAAATTAAAACCGTCATGGTATTTAAAGATGAACTTAAGCTCTACTAATTCTATTAAACTGCAGTCTGCCAATGAGTTTTAAAGTCTAATTAATCATTTTGTCAGCTTTGCCTTCTGAAGCTAGTCAATATAAATTTGAATAAATAGGAAGCTGTTGACCCACGCACCTCTGGATGTTGTGAATAAAGATGTGTCCATAGTAAAATACTCTGACTACTACCTCTCTTGGCTGCACATAGTACACACAAATACAGCAGGGAATTACACAGTGCTATCAGACAGGAACAGCGGTAAAGCCTTCATTTAAATTATTTACTTGTGCTGCTAAATAAAGAAATAGGTGTTGCAATTTCTTAGGTGTTTCATCCAGAGGTAGCAGTTTAGAGGATACAAACTTTTTAGGCAAAGTTTGTTGCTGACACTGCAGTGTGACATGTCACATCAGGTTGCATCAATAGAGCCATGTTATGTAAAAGTAATGAAATGTGACTGATAGAACCCAAGATAGTGTAGCATACTGTAACATTATGTGTCAGCATTTCTTTAATGGAGCCTTTCAGGGAAGCTTTTTGGTAAAATACCTGAAAAAAATCACTTCTAAAAAGCAATGAGTATATGTAAAATATCTGCACTCACTTATTGTGAGAAACACATGGAACAAGCTAGATAAATTTATTTCTAATCATTTAATAAGTTAGCTATCTGGTCTGTAAAGTTACCACAATGAAAGCTACACATCCCAGAGAATTCTGTCTCTTACGAAATTGATTTCCTGATCCTGCACAAGGATAAATATTTCCCTGTATCCGATACAAGATTAAGTTGCCATGCCCATATTATTGGAACTCCTCTTTACCCGGTAGAAAAAACTCCTGTTTCCCTAATATTCTAATGATCTGGAAACCCTCATTTCCATTTAAAAAATCCGTATTTCCAGAAACAAAATGATCCTTTACTTTTGTAGAGGTCGGATTGCATCCCTTCCTTAACATCTCACTAAGCTTTTGAACAGGAAAGTGAGCTAGCATGGTGTGAGGGATGTGACACATAAAACACCATTGCCACTGACATCCTTCTCCTGAGAATGAAAGACAGTGAACTGTTTGTCTTCAGCAGATTAACAGGGAAGGTTGTTTTTGTTTGTCTGACTGGTCAAGGACAATTTACAGTTCAGTTACTCTGAAGGAAAGACTTGTTGATTTGAGAGCACTCCTATTATAGCTCCAGGTAGAGGATGATAGATTTAGCCGTCATTGTGATAAACTGCAGCCTGTACGCTTGCCATGCACAAAATAAATAAAACACTGGTAGATCTCTTTGGTTCAGCTACTTAACAGCCACTGCTGGCATGGAGGTGTGGGCTTCTTTAGTGAAGGTACCAAGGATTTAAATGTCCTCATTAGTTCAAACAGATTTGGGCTTTCTGAGAATATATACACCTGGGAAGAGGAAAAACACACACAAACCCCCACTTTTCTCTGGCATTCGAATCCCAGTAGGTCAAAAGCAAATTTTGTATGTCCTACAAGACACTTCTCCTGTTCTTTACAAAGTTCAACGTTTGTTTTCTCAATTTTGTTCCTTATCTTTACATTTCTGAGTCAGAAGTTTGAAAACAGTCCAGCTCCTCCGCTGCCATGGAAGATGGTGGCTGTAGAATATCTTCCTTTGGAAGAGCTTCTGTGACAGAGTGCACAGAGTTTCTCATAGGTTCAATTGATCTGTTAATTCAGTTGCTTATTACCTGGTTGACTGTTACCCTTGATAGCTGTTATCATTCCATTAGAGCAGTCTTGTCAACTTTTAATTGCTCATCGTACCTTTTAAGATCAACTCAACACATGGCAACTCCTAGTTTATTTAGTAATGGATACTGTTTGCTGTGGCACTAAGTTTTAACTAACAGGAGTTTTCTGCTGTGTAATGTTAATTTTTATTATTTTTCTTGTGGTGAGATGAGGTAAGTCACTGCTGACTGTTCTAATTCCACCATCTTCTAGTCAATTATTCCACTCTGTGGATTTATGGTTTAAATTAAAATTCATACATTGAGGAACAACTATTAAAAATGTAAAATAAATCAATTTTAAAAATGTATTTACTCTGCACTTTCCTGCAGATCTAATTCCATGTTCACCTGTGCAGGGAGGCTGTGTATCTGATCTGGAGTTTTCCAATACATTGTGGTGCAAACGCTGATATTAACATGCATACCTGTGATCTGTAATTCAGTGAGATCAGGAATTGAAAATGTATGTCCAAAGCTCCAAACCCTTGTCTTTTTCAGTAAGAGATGGTGTTTCATATATTATCCAAGCAAGAACAAAGCAATGAAAGGCAGGGTTTGTTTGTAAGTGTGCCATAGAAAATGCCATCTGCAGAAAAAAAAGAGAAGCCAGTGGACAGCTGTGAATCTGTAGCTGGCAGTGCCAAGTGCTGCCCGCAAAATCTGAGCTCATCTTTGCTCTGTCTAGTGGTTAGAGAAAGAATTTCTGTGTTCATATTTCATGTTCTGTTTTACAAGTATTTAAATTTGCTCCCCTGTGGATACTCAGAGCAAAGTGCCAATCACTTGCAATAGCAGTAACTGTGGTAGGGCAAGGGAGCAAGCAAAACTCAGTTTGAGTGATGAGTAAAACCAACTGTTACTGGTGGCTGTAGCTTTTGTGTTGGGCTTTTGGTTGGTTCTTCAGGTTTTTCCCAAGGATTATTTATATATTGAGAAAGCCAATTTAAGTACAAAGTCTGTATAATGGATTGCTAGGGAATCTGATCAAGATGGAACAGTAGCAGGTGATATTGGAGGAGATGTAAATGGTACCACTAGATAAGCTTGATTCTGAAAGACCGAAGCATGACTTCTGCAGAGGATTTTGATGCCCTATGCCATTTTCTAGTAGGTTGCTTGCAGGAAGGGAAATGAGAACCTGACATTGCAGCATTCTTTGTCACCTAATCACTACTCTTTCAAATCAAAATTTTGTGTGGAGAACACTTTTAAAGTTTTAATACTGGCAAATTTCATCTCTTCTTGGTGTTTTTAGTCAACTCTTCCTGTTGTACAGGTGCACATATTTATTTCTCCATTTGTTTGTTTTCTTGTACCTGATTTTCACAACTGACTAGCTCTTACTGAATTTGTTTTGAGTTCCAGAACAAGCTTCACTTACTTATGCTAACAGTAAACTTCGGTTGTCACACATGCACTCGCTCTGCACAACACTAATTACCCAAACTGACAATGAAAAGAAACAAACTACAAAAGCATGAACAAAATGCATGCTCTATGAAATGACACATTGAAATCTACATCACTGCTGGAGGGTCTAACAAACAAGGTAGCTGGTCTTACTTGAAGGTATTCTATCCACACCGATCTGCAGAGAAACAGTCATAGGTTGGTTGTATCAATGTGGAGTGAGTTCTGAGAGCAATACTGGGGGAAATGATGAAGAACCCAAATGGGCTTGTTCTTGCCCACTACTTTGCTCCTTGTGGTGAGAATACAGGTAGAGGAATTCTTAACTAAAAGTCCACACTTCACCCATTGCCTACCAGATATTCTTTATGTCCTTCTTGGTTGGTACAGTTTTAAAAATAGCTTTGAAGAATGGAAATAGTGAATACTTTTGAGGTAACTGTGAGCAGGACGAGAAGAGGACTAAGCCTTCCAGTCTCTCAGCAGTTCAGCTGCCAAACATGTATTTAAGTGTCTGACTTCTAAAATAAATGTTCTGAGCAGTCTCGATGCCAGTTCCAAGTTTTTAAAGTCAGTGTTTCCCCTGGAAATATTCTTTCATTTAATTTAGAAGTCATCTGAAAATCAAGTGGTCCAAACACCATTTTAAATGGAGGAATTTCTTGAGAGTCATCCCTCTGAGTGCCATTCAGTAGCAAATCCAAGTGTAGCCAGTGGCAGCCTGAGAGGTTCCTCACTGGGTAGCTGCTGTACAGAGAACTGCCACCGTACAGCAAAGACTTTGCAATTGCCCCTGCAAAAGCAAAGCCTGTACGAATGATATGATTTGAGAATAAGGTGACTTGGCAACACTGATGTGGTCTTAATGGAAGAATTACCTAGAAATGCACGTGCTGTACCAATTGCACAAAGAGACTGCAAATGCATTCTGGTTGTATATAATTTATTGCTTTTTCCTCTGTGATTAGCAAAAAGCAAACAAGTCCATTTCTGCACTCAAGGAAATTAGGGAATCAATTTCATGGAAGGAACAATAACAAACAAACAGAAAGGCTCTGTGCTAGCACAGGGATATTCATGTTTGCAAAGTTGTGCAGGTTAAGCAAAAAAGTTTCTTCTTTTCAGACTGTGATTTTTCATTTTGCACTACAGGCTTTTAGGGTTATTAAATGTCTAGATTTTAAAGTGTATTTCATCAACCAAAGCAGCACACGGGAGCCAAACTCTGGATTTTGATACACAAGCATCACTCTCACTGATTTCATTATAATTTTTCATTTATATTCAAGAAAGCAGTGTTTGACTCTGCAGTGCTCTGTTGTATAGGATGGAACAGCCATTGGAATTCTCAATGTTTTTAAATCATTTTAATGTACGGAGTCATTAAAAGACTCTTCCTCCCAAAGAAAAGAAAATATATTAGCTAAACAACGCAATTTGTACTTCAAGAAAAGGGATCCAACAGGGCACATGTTCTAAACAAGACCTGCAAACTGTAGAAAGAAAGTAGAGACCTGAGAAGTTTACTTTCAGTTCCATTTTGCCATCCCTGCATCAGCCATGAATAACCTATAGTGCATGTGTCAAGTTGTGCCTGACACAGTTATAGAGCAGGGAGAAGCTCTTCCTAGAAGAGCAGGAAAATAGTCTGTAAACAAATGGCTGAATGAAATTAAGCTGTTCTGGAAAGGAAGCAGAAGAAACTGGTCATGAATGGTGGAACATCCTCTGACACCTGCCTTTAGTATTCCAACCTTTTCCCACCCTTTTGGTGTTGCCAGTCCCTACATTTTCTGCAGATTCTCATTGTTCTCCTTTACTTTGTTCACACCTTAAATTACAGTGCTGAACCTGGATTTCATATTGCAGCTCAGCCCTTTTCAGTACTGAAAGTACAGCAAATCTTTTCAGAAGATTTTCTGCTTTCTCAGGACATGTTATTGTTTGTGCAACACAGCAAGAGATGCAGAAATAGAGTCTGGAGAACAGGTCTTATGAGGAGCAGCTGTGGAACTGGGATTGTGTAGTCTGGAGAAAAGGAGGCTGAGGGGAGCGAGACCAAAAAGGAGGTTGTAGTGAGGTGAGAGTTTGCATTTGTGTACATACCCATTTCTATTTAGGTGTGAAACCTTAGTAGCTTACTGAACTGGGAGGGAGGAATTTTTAAGTTCCAAGCCACTCTTTCGATATACTTGTGGACATCTCCCACCTTTTTGTCATTTGCAGATGAAGTCAGCTTTCTCTGCATGTTTTTTCTCCAATGAGAGGAAAATTAATTGAAATATTTAGAAGAAGAAAAAAAAAAGAAAACCTCTTATTTTCCTTTTATTTCTTTTTTTTTTCCCTGATTGTTTTTTCTGTGGTTTTTGGTTTCTTTGTTTTTTTGTGGGGGTTGGTTTTTTGTGGTGGTGTTTATGGTTAGGTTTGGTTTGGTTTGGTTTTTCTCTTTTTAACTTTGCAGTGATGCTTTATGTCCACTAGGGGGCAGCAAATCACTGCTGGGTCTCCAATCCTACTGACACTAACTGCAGGAGCTGGCTGAAGTAAACTCTCTGGTTTCAAATGCATTCACTTTTAACTTCGGACTGAACAGTTGAGGTGTTTGAAAACTCCATAGCAGTCTTATTTCTTTTTCCCTTTCTCCTATGTTGCTTTTAATTCCCCCTCAGTAAGGCGGCTTTAGTGGATGAAAGGGAGTTTGTTTCACATTCAAGCCACCCTATAAAGGTTAATGATGGACCTGAATACTTAAATTTGCCTCATATGGAGGCTCAGTAGGATTTCTTTTTTGCTGTGCTTCTAAAATACCTTCTGTGTTATAAAAGCACCTGGAGTTAAGAAACACATCCATCTATTGTGGATGTTTTAAATAGCATTTCATATGTTATTCAGCACCTTATGCCCCTACTTGTCTTTGTACCCTGAAGAAGAAAATGAAGGTTTGTTAAGAGAGTGTACTAAGAACAAATATATCACCTTTGTGATCTTTGGTCTGATTAAAGACTAAACATATGCAGGTAACACAAGGAGAGTCTGTATACATGACAAAGAAGAGCAAGAATCTGGGATGGCAAAGAGTTTCTTCTAGAGGAGCTGGCTAAAACTTATGAATATTTTTTTTTTCTTTTCTCTTTATGGCTGGCAGCTGCTAAACTATGGAATCATTTTCCAATAAAAGTGATGGTCTCTTTCAGAGTCACTAAAGAGTAGACAGAGAAAAACTCTATACAATATACAGCAGAAAATAATCTTGCAGTGACAGCCAAAGAGGCTCAATCACCATATTTCTTGCTCTGATGTCTGCCTTCTTCTGTAGCTTAAGTGGAATATGTAAATTATATTAAATACAAGAAATTAATTTCTGGCCAATGAGAAAGATGAGGATGTGATGGTCTGGGACTGTCAGAAGGTTTTGTGGGTGCTTGAGAGAGGCTTGCTACTGTATCCATAAATACCCTACTGCTTATTCCACATATAGTGAATGGGAGATGCTAAGAGACCAGTGGTGGCTTAAGGACAGCAGCACCCTGCACACAGCCACCATCAGACCAGAGCAGCATCCTGCTGAAATGAGAGAGCAAGGTATTCAAATGCAATGAAAAGAGAATGTGCTCTTTGCTGTCTGCTGGCAGCTCTTCCCGAGTATCTTTGTATTTCTGAATAGTGACAGTGTGTTCTGTCACACAGGGATGTGGCTTAAGCTAAGTTTCCAGGTGATTTCTTGGGTTGAGAAAGACATAACTTTATAGAAATAATAATGATGTATTTTCTATGCTTTTACAGTTGTGGTAGATATTGCTGGATGCTAAAGTATGCCTCTAAAAACTAATTCCTCCACTGGAAAACATTAAAAAAAAAAAAAGTTTTTCTGCCTTTTCTCAAGTATAAAATAAACAAACAAAACAACCACTTCGTGGTAACTTTGGGAGCTGGTTCCTTTTAATTCTTCGTGAACTGGAAAAACACTGTGGAAGGCATGGTTTGAATATCAGCACTTCAAAGGTGAAGTACCTAGTCCATGAGGCAGCACTGATGACATCTTTTGCCCTGTCTCTTTGGTACATTAGGCAGCCCTAAGGGCAATTGAAAGGCCTGTTAGGAACTCGTGAACATAACCTTCCCTGTTCTGTTTCTTTCTCATGCCTGCCATACACAGAGGAAATTCGATAACTTAAATGTTTCCAAAGCAATTAAAGATCTCCCCATTTTACCCTTTTTCTATCTAGCTTATGTGTTTAAATACTGTGACTTAACTGCAGTCAATGTGTCTAGAATTGCTGAACATATGGCAAGAGATAAATGTAGATGTGTATTTTGTGTCTGAGTAAAGTGCTGCCCACCAAAATGAAGCCGATGGAGTAGTGATTATGCACCCAGTTTCAGAAAGTGCGCAGGAAGGGATCGTGGCTTGGAGCCTGCCAGCTGAAGTCCTCTGGGGAAATTGTAATCAGCCAGGTCGAATCCAGCCCTCAGCACCGCCCGCTTCAGTGGCACAGCTCTCAGCTTCGGCCTCAGCAGCTGTGCTCTCTGCTCTCTTTCTCAGAAGAGCTGTATGCAAGTGATAACTTCACAGACCTGGCTCTGTGTGAGAAGTGCCACACAACCTACGTTGCTTTGCTTCCCTCCAGCTCGGAGTTCACAGGGCTCTGGTGTGGAAGCAGAACGAGCTGCAGGGTCGCTGCTGCATCAGCGGTACAGTTTTCTTAGTTCTGTCTGGACTGGGGAAAGGCAAAGCTTCAGGCAAAGTGAGAGCCTGGTGGATGAAACAAGGAGTAAAAAGAGAAGTTTCTGAAAGTATTATTAGCTGATCCTTTCCTCTGTCAAAAGGGAAAACAGGCAGTGGAATTTGTCCATTTTCATATGCTGTGCATGAAAGCCATTGGGCCGCTTTACATTCACACTTATTTTGATAGACAGTGAATAGACAGAGAGCAAATGCAACTTTTTATCGCCAGCCATCTGTATCCAAAAGCAGGGGCATTAGGAGTGGGGCAAATGACTCTGTTTTGAGAGGCAATTATAACTGAATAGAAAGGTAAATACGTGGGAAATACCTGAAAGCTGCCCGGGAGTTTGTGGATGTATTAGGATTGCAATGAATACAAAGTATTGAATTCCAGTGAATTATTTATGGAGTTCCAGGACATAAGACTTCTGTCATTCTGTTGACTGCGTTATAATTAGAATAACTCTGGCATCAACTTCAAGTTGCACACAAACCAAAAATAAGTAAGATCAATCATAAAATCCTATTGAGTGAAAGAGCTAAAGTATGATGAGTTGCTAATGTCTAAAAAAGACCAAAAAACCCACAAACCTTATCAGATGCTAAGACAGGATAGTGAAGGTGGTGGAATTTTTCACTGGCACAATGGTACAGATTTCATCAAATTGAAGAAACATTTTCTGCTTCTTTCTTGTAAATCTAATACAGAATCATCAGTGACTGTTCTGGACATATACCTTTGTCAGTGCCTCTCAGTAGTGAGCTGCTAACCCTGGTGAATATGAAAGCTGTTTGGGTTCTCAACTTCATCTTCATGAACTGCAGCAGTCTGTCAGAGCATACTCTGTGGCTAAGGGAGCAGTTTTGCCCCAGCACATCTAGTAAAGTGTTCTTCCATTATCATCATCTTTTTTTTTTTTTTTTTAAATAAAGTTTCTAAGTTTAAGTGTAGAAAATAATCTTGCAGAAGGTATTGTTAATGCATACCCCTGGCCTTGAGAATTTGAATGGCTTTTTCATCCCTCTTAAGTAGTCATCAGTTTTCCTACAACTGTTCCCTGTGTTTTCCAGGATTACTTAGTGTCAGCAGACCTCCATTCTGTTGATTTGCTTTCCTAAGTAGAACTTCCAGGAGAAATAAATTACTCTATAACCAATCCAGCTTGCATATTTTATCAGCATTCTTTCCATCATTTGTTTTCTTTGCATTTATTTTAATCTTGCCTGTTAGAAATCATGCAGTGGCTTCATGATCCATCATCTGCAGCATTCTTTGTGCCGCCGCAAGCTAGTGTCTGCCTGAAAGCGGGAGCAGGATGAGACTCCTTTGGAGCAGTTGCTTTATGCTTATCTAAGCTTGGTCTTTAGCATCAAAACTTTAAATGGGGATCTTTTAGAAGTGCTTTATTTTGCACCACTTCCACTTAGAGACCTCAGTGACAGGCATGCAGCATGGTATGGCCAGGCCTACTTAATATGAAGTCAGTATTTTATACACATAATGAACATCTGGTGACAAGACGCTCAGAGCAACAACAACAAAAAAGGGAGAAAAGAAGAGGAAAAGGAAAAGCAAAAGGCAGTAAAATCTTTTGCATGCCTGCTACTTTTATGGCTTAAAATATTTTTCCTTCAATCAGTGCATCTAGGGAAACTTTTTTTTGATGTAACAATCAATTTTTAACAAGGAAAAAAGTCTGAACTCATAAATATTGTATGTATTAATTGTGAAGCTTAATGGAACATTTTGTGTTTCTGAACAACTCGTTTACATAATTAAAATCTCCTTTGATCTGTGAGTAAATGATTTAATCTTAATGCTCATTAGGCTAAATGGGTCTTCTATTCAATTGTATCAAGATGGTATGGAAAATTCTCAGACCTTTAGAAAATATTTGTTAGTCGTTAGGTAAACACAGAAACCTATCTGAACAGATATCTTTTATCTCTACAAAAGCACTGGAGTCTAAATCTAATTCAGATTCAAGCTTTTTCTTTTTTCTTTTCTCTGACATTTTGGTTTTGAGAGCAGTCACTGAAATATTGGGAGGGTGGTGGTGGTGTTTCAATTTATATTCATTAACCAGTTCATTACAAAAGTAACATAGTCCTTGAAAACAATACAGGAAATAAAAAACGAAGTAAAGATGGAACTCCAACTGCAATATAAATTTGTATAACTGTAGGTCACTTAAGGGAGGTTGCTATTTTCTCATGGGTCTTGCTCAAAAATCCCTCTGGATATGACAAAGCTCAGGAGTAGCTAGGAAATATGCATCAAGGTTTTAATCTCTTTTAGGATTCATGTAACAGTCATACCATGGCAGTGTTTATCTGACAAAGCTTGTTGCCTTTAAGTGTTCAAGATAGGTAGAATTCTTTCTTCCATTATTTTCTATCTTAAATGCTAAGCAAGAAAGCTCTTACTCAGTATAAGGTGCTGCAAAGCTAACCTGTAACTTCAGGCAAAGTTGAAGAACTCATCTAATAAACTCATTTCCTTATTTTCTAATCCAAGCAAAGCAAGATTACAAATTGGACATCAGTGCCACAATATTTTTTTTCCTCAAGAATTCTAAACCAAACAATTTATTTTGAAAACAACCTATTTTCATCGTCCCATCTGTAATTCTTTTTAGTTTTTTTTTAAAGCCACTTTTCCTTCCCACAGGGAGCTTTTTTTCTTTTTAAAAAGGTAAGAATTTTAATTAGCTCAGGTGGTGCAATAAACACTAACATCTGTGTCCCTTTATTAAAGGCTGTTCTCAGTCCCTTCCCTCTTTCAACAACGAGTCTGTAGCACAAAAATACTCCAGAGTCACCTTGCTGGGAACTTAAGTGACTTGTGTCCATGGCCACAGTGTCAGAGCAGCCTTCCTCTGCAGCACTCCACCGTGGAGAATGGCTCAGAGTGTTGTAGAAAGCAAAGGAAGCAGACAGACAGTGCTGCCTTTTCCCCTGAGACACTTCTAGCAATCTGCAGTTTAGGGACATCTTGAGCCAGAAGGTTGTATCCAAATTTAATTTCCTTTCAAAGTGTTATCCATGGCAGACATATTAATTGTGCTATTGCACAGACGCAGAAGAAATTAGGATGTAGTACACTTTTCCACACTATATTTAAATACTAAAAATGAGTATTTTTATTTCCTGTTACTAAATATGAGTATTTTATTTCCTGTGGATAACTTGGTTTGGGTTCCTCTGCTGTGTTTTACTTACTAAAGAAAATATAAATTGTCAGTTTCATTTGGAAGTTAGGTTTACAGCACTCTAGTCTTAAGTTACAATTACCTGTTTCTGAATGGGTGAAATTTTGTTCTTATGGTGCTAACTCTCAGACCTCAAGAAAAAAAGCAAAACCTGTCTTGGATCAGTTAATTAATTCAGTTAATTAAACTGTTACTAAGCTGAGCTCTGTGCAACAGTATTTAATGTATGTTATTTTTTGCTGAATTTTCAGATGATTTACTCTATTTTAATTCTAGAAAATGTGAAATATCATTTTAACCAGTATTATCTCATTGGAATTGTTTCATATTTATAAAAACATTAACTACAGTTCAGCCTATATGGAAGGAAAATATCAGTGGAATTTCTGCTTCTGTAAATAATGAAGGCTTGGGTTTAAAGTCTGTAACTTTTTTTTAATCAAAACAATAATTATCCTCTGATATCAGTTCAGATGAAGGAAACAGAATTCTTGGCTTTGTTATTTGTTGAAAATTTATGTAGCAAAGTCCAAAAATCCAAGCAATCACATCCCTGTCCTCAAAAGTCTTGGTCTAATCTGTGTGCAAGCAGAGTGTGCAAGGTAGATTTGAGGTGGCTGGGCTGGTATTGTAGTGCAGACACGGAACATTTTCAGAGCCCCCAAAGGGATTTGGGCTCCTAAGTTCTGGGTTTAGACAAGAGTAGCAGTGATCTGTATTGATGGGCTCCAAGAGGCAGGACTGCTTTGTAGCTGACAGAACTTAATGCTTATTTTAGCCACTGCTTGCTTTTAAATTTGAAACAGACAAAACTATTTTAATGTAGCAAAGAGACGTGAAAGGATTTTTTTCCTTTTTCCTTGTCCCTTTAACTTGAATAAGCATTTCCCCTTTCATTTTAACTGCTGATAATAATGTGAGAAAACTGCATGAACATTCTTTAAATCACTGCATGGACTATGGGGTAGATTTCTCATTTCAGCAGTATAAATATAAAAGGAAGCACAAAATAGAGATGAAGTGCACTTAGCCCGAGTTACTGCCTGTGATTTACATGCTTGGGTTCATAATAAGATAACACAAGCATTTAACTTTGGGAACAAAGATCAAGAATTTAAAATCTATTAGACTGATACACATTGGGGGGGGGGGAGTTTAAAAATTGCTTTCCAGCAATATTCTGATAAGTTCTTGATTTCTGTGTAAATAGGCAGTGTCCATGAGGCTTTAGAATTATTTTTGCTTGTCAGGGGATTATGAAATGAGCTCTCTGGGGATATGACAGGTATTGAACAAGGCACTGGGGCTTAGATTTCTTGTCATACATGTTGTGTATTGTCCACCTGCTATTTTGGATGCCAAGTTACAGCTCATCTTCCATCAAACAAGCCTAATGATATCGCTACACAATATCACTGAATTAGCACATCAGCACTTGCAATCAGCCTATTGAAACATTATCTTCATGGAAAGATGATTCTTGAGTGTTTTCGTGCTGAAATCTTCTGGATAAGTTGAAATCTGGTCAAGACCTTAAATAAATGTGTACCAGGTTGTGAATTTTAGTAATGCTGTATAAATATTCTATCAGTGAGGTTTCACTTCTAACAAATAATTTTTCAAATCACTTTCATGGAATCATAGAATGGGTTGGACTGGAAGTGGCCTCCAAAGATTATCTAGTCCAGTCCCCCTGCAGTCAGCAGGGACATCCTCTACTAGATCAGGCTGCTCAGAGTCTTGTCAAGCCTGACCTTGAATTGCTCCGTGGATGGGATTGCAACTACCTCCCTGCGCAACCTGTTCCTTTCTTCAGTCCCAACAGAAAGGTGTCCACAACCTAAAAGCACTATGTGAAAATATTGAGTGAAGTTCCATTCAATGACCACTGCATGGGCAGAATATTCCCAAAGGCAGCTGAAAGAAAGGCATGTTTCAGAGAGATTTAAATGTATTTTCAGCCTAGATATACCAGCCTCAGCTGAAGTCAGTTAAAATATTTGCAAAGAATTGTAAGTATTTTTGCTATGTTATTGATTTTTTTGTTACCTAGATTCTCAAGCAGCCTGACTTCATGATGGATTGGTGTCAGAATAATAGCTTGCTTGGTTGAAAATCATATGAAAGATATGCACACATTTATTTCTGTACACCAGATGTTAGATTCTATTCCTTGTACAGACAAAGCAAATCAGAAATTTTCCTTGCTGAGCCAATGGCTTTTGAAGAAGCTATGGAGACACAAGTAGTTTGAAAACAAATAAACAAACAAATAAATGTAGAGAAACATGTATACATATGTACACACACACACACACGTGTATGTGGTTGTGTGTTCAGATTATTAGAATTCCAATGGCAAAAGAAAAGACAAAAGGAGAAAATCAGCCAGTCTTGCTGAATATTTCTGCATTTAAAATAAGAAATATGTAGGAATGGTGAAATATGACTTGAGGTAAAAGAATAGGTAGAAGTTAAGAGACTGAGGGGCTTCAGAGGATACCGTCACAGAGTGCCTTGTGTGTAAGATTCAGGATCAAAAATGTTCCTTGCAAATGAGAGGAATTCCTGCAATGAAATGGTCACTTTCTGAAACGCTGCAGCTAGACTGTTTTGCACAAGGAAAATGTTTTGCTAGGAGAATATGAACAAATTTTTTTTTTCTGCTATTTTATAAGCAGTCATGTGAATAATTAATCTGTGGAGCTCTAAGGCCAGGGTTTTTCCCTGAAAAACAAATCAGCTGTTTGTGTAAGAGCACTGATTCACTGAGACTGAGTGTCAGCAAGGTGGCTCACAGGTAGAGTAGAAATAGCGAAAGTAGCAGTGAAAGAGCTTTTACCTACCTTCACCATTAGTGTTCAGAGAGGCTGAGACACACTTTCTTAGTCACAAATAATGTGGTCATTATCATTGCTTATCACTGAAATTTCTGATTTCAGGCTCTGCTCACTTGCTCTTTGCTCACTTGCTCCCAGTGATAGGACAAGGAGCAATGGATGGAAGCTGCAGCACAGGAGGTTCCACCTCAACACAAGGAGGAACTTCTTTATGGTAAGGGTCCCAGAGCACTGGCACAGGCTGCCCAGAGAGGTTGTGGAGTCTCCTTATCTGGAGACTCTCAAGGCCTGTGTGGATGTGTTCCTGTGTGCCCTGAGCTGGATTGTCTGGTCCTGCTCTGGCCTGGGGGTTGGACTGGATGAGCTCTTTGGATCCCTTCCAACCCCTGACATCCTGTGAGCCTGTAATCCCTCAAGATTTTTGTATTTCAGAGTGGAGCATCATGTTTTCAAGATCAGGCCAAGCATCTTGGAGATCTAACCAGACACTCTAAGATGTTATTACATCAGTAGACCTGTGTGAGGTATCTAGATTATCTGATATCCTGAGAAAAACTTTAAACTGGCTCCTGAAGTCATGCAAATTCTTAACCAGCCCTACTCTGCTTTTCTGCTTGCATCCTACAAGGTCTGTCCTTGCATCAGTCCCTTCATCCTTCATTTTTCTTTAATTACTTATAGAAGCTTGTGTTGACAAGACAAAAAAGAGGCTTTTCAATAGTATGTTAAGGTCTCCAACTCCTCCTTCAGACTTTAAAATGCTGGTATTCAGACTTTAAAATGCTGGTATTCAGACTTTAAAATGCTGGTATTTAGAATTTAAAATGCTGGTATTCAGAATTTAAAATAGTAGTGTTCAGAATTAATTTGATGGCTCCTAATATACTACAATTAGTGACCAAACTGTGCTGGTTCATGGCATCGTTGTACAGCTTACTGTCTCTGGTAGACAGCTTGGGATTTCATGACTCACAAGTCCTAGGTTTTACCTACATGTTTTGAGGCTGATATTTCTTCCTTCGATTGTAAACTTCTGTGAAAGAGGAGTGTGGTGTTACAGGCAGAGAAAGGGAACAGAAAATGGAATCAGATTTCCTAAGTGCAGAGTCAGGTGTAAAGCCCTGAGTCAAATACAGTGGTATCTGGTGAAACCACAAGATGCTGCCTCATGATGCAATTTTTCTATGTTTAGAAGTTAATAGAAGCACAGGTTACAATTTTATGATCTTTGACACTTTCTCTATGCACTTCTATTTCAAATGTATATGTGAAGGTTTGCTTCTCTTATTTTGTGAGCTGTATTTTAGTCTAGAGACTGTAGTATTTGTATAGTTTTATTATGGAACAGAATATTTTTTTTCCTTGCATTTGTTTTTTTCATATTAATATAGGACAATGTCATTTCTGAAACTCTTTAAACACCCTTGAATTAGCATTTCAAAGTCTCTTCTCTTTTTTTAAAAATCCCAAGGACACCAGAAAAATCTGATTGTAATGTTCTTTCCTGAACTGGAGCTGCATCTTTTTCTTAAGCACAGCACACTCTTAAATGAACTTGCAATGTTTTGGGGGTATTGTGATAAAATATGGAGTATTTTAGATAAATTACTGATACATCAACAGCTGATACACTGAATCTCAGATTACTTTTGAATATACAACTATTTTTAATCCATAAAGGCAAGGATTATGATGGGCAAATAGCTTTAGTTGACACTGTATTATAATAGGTTGCTCCCATTACCTCTTCTAATAATTCATTCTTTTACAAATGACACCTCAGACTACATAGATGTATCATTCAATTTGACCAGCAAGGTTTATTTCTCACATATGCATGAGAAGTCAGGAATTGGATTATAAAATGGTAGTATATAGGAAATGTTTTACCTTGCGAAAGTGGTAGTGACAATTTGCAGGGGAGACAATGGGTGATTGTTTTCCATAAATGAGTGGGAATATGCAGAGAAATTTCAAGAGCACACTGAGAAGAGTAAATGAAATCTACATTTTTAATGTTCATATTTAGTTTTAACGTTGAATAGCTGAGCAGTTTTGGCTAGCAGTGGGTGTTGTTGTAAACCATGGGGCAGATCAATGGTGTAACAATCAAGCAGTTGTTTGTATATGAAACCAGTATATTTGTGACCACTTCCCTTGCTGTAAGATTCAGTCACAGCAACAGAGTTTCTATTCCAAGCAAGCTTACAAAGGGACAGTCTGGTGTTGGCCCCTGGTGTAGGGCGAGGGTGCTGGCAGCATGCTCAGAATCTGCAGCATGGTGGTGTTCTTGCAGGCTGTGTCTGCTGGAGCGGGCAGGAGGCAGCGCTGCCTCGGTAATGTCAGAGAAAGCCTCTGCCTTTGATAGTGGAATATCCACTTCTACAGCCCAATCGATGCGTCCCACACAGGCACTTTGTGTAACACAGCTGTCAGCACTGGCAGACAGATGAATCACCTTGACACTTCCACTTTACTACAGCACCTAAATCAAATGCATCTGTAAGGGTAGGCTATAAACTATGCGTCACCTCCTTGGGAGGGATGGAGAGTGAGTGATGCAGATGACACTGACATTTCCTTCATAAGAAAAAGTAACCCAGGTAGACAAAGTTTAAACCAACATCTGGATGAGACTCTGCTCAAGTTTCATTCTGGACTGCTCCCAGGACTCCTGACAGTGGCTGTTCTCTTCCAGAAGCTCTATCAGCCAGATCTGTTTCCACTTTTCTGGCTCCTCTTAATGATTAAATAAGACTTCATTATAATGCCTAATCTGCAAATTAATTAAGTTCAATACCAACCATTTTACTTAAATCAGAAAAAGGAGCAGAGGGGAAGAACATCAATATTTTAGCAGGCGTAGAGCACAGAAATTTCATAAATAAATGACCCATTGGTACCTAACAAATCCCCACAGACTATACCCTGTTGTACAGCTATACAATTTAAATAATTGACTAAAAGAGCATTCTGAAAACAAAACAGTCTTGCACAGAGGATTCCAGAAGCTGAGGTTGAATGAAAATAAAATATGACTACAAGCCATTTAATTTAAAAAACAAATTTCTGTTCATTCAGGCTTCACAGACACACTGAATCCTAATCTCGGTTTATAGACTAAGATTAAGTCTGTGTAAATTAATATAGCACAGGATAAATTTCTTTTAGCTGGGAAGTATTTCAGTATTAGGACCTGTACGGGAGAATAAAATCAAATACATGTTTAACTTCTTAATGCTGAGGAAGTTGTTTCATCTAAAGTGAAAATACTGTCGCTTGGAGTTCTACTGATCCTGCATAGAAAATCTCCTTACAGGAGATACAGGAAACCAGACCGCTTACAATTTTCTTCATAGCTCATGTTAGTCAGTGGAGAATCACATCTTTTCTGTTTTGTCAAAGGATTGAAAAAAACCCACTACTATTTACCTAGATTCACAGGAACCTCTACACAATAAAAAAATGAAACAACTTTCAAAACAGAAACTTTGAAGCTGTTCCCTTGTGACAAAGGTGGCGATAGATATTCTGTAGGAAATCTGAATTTTTAAAGAAATTAGCTTTTATATTTGTGTTTCATTAGAGTTCTCCAGACCAGGCTATAATTCTTTCTTTCTAATGTTTTGGTTTGGGTTGGTGTTTTTTGGGTTTTTTTGGGGGGTTTTCGTTTGTTTGTTTGTTTTGTTTTGTTTTTTTCCTGAGAACAACAGAACCATCTATGCAAACTATGGAAACAATGTTCTCCCTAATCACCTTTAACAAAGCAGACTTGGGAAATGTTAGCCTGTACCAGAAAAATTTAAAACCTCACAGCTCATCCCTTAAGGGAGCAATGCTGTCTGATGGCTCAGAAGGAAAAACCTAACTGGTATGTTCATGGTAAATATGCTTGGTGGGGACCACAATGAATTTCCCTGGACTTTTCAATTTGATATTCTGTTTCCATTATCAAAGGCATTTAGCTACAAGGAATAATACAGTGGAGAATTAGTATTGCACTCAAAATGTTGAACAGGTTATTACAAATACTTGTTGTGTGCTGTAGCATTTTTCATCTGCTAGTAAGAGTCTGTGGGAAAGAAGGAACTGTTGGTTGTTGTAAGTGTTTATGTACAGAGAACATACCTCCTTTGCAAACTGCTAGAGGTACATTTAAAGGTCTTGTATCAGTTTAAAGGTTTTTGCTCTTCTCACTAATGGCTACTCCTGAGGAGTGCTCACATTAGTGCTGTGTCTTGGGATGTTCGGCACAGCACAGTGTCTCGGGGGCCAGGTTTGTACTTAGCTAGATAACTACTTGTGGGCAAGAAAATGACTAAACCCAAAGCTGAGGTGAGGGCCAGCAAGCAGGGTGGGGGTTAGGTGGCCCTATTTTATCTCTGCATTGATTAAGGCTTTCCATCAATGTTATTGACCCAGCAGTAGGGATAGTCTCTTTTGACTCTACAGTCTCTTTTTAGTTCTTTGAGGTCACATGAAGAAGAAAAATCAGCTTCACAGGTGCATGTTATTAGACACACAAAGCACTTGTTAACAGAAAATAAGAGATAGCTCACATTTATCAAAATTATCCCTGACATTTCCTTTTGCTCAGCTGAAAACAATATCTAAGCTCCCAGAGCAACGTGTACTCTGTGTGTGGGAAGAAAAAAACCAACCGTGCTCATTTTTTTTTATAAAGTACACCCAAAGGAATATGTGGTGAATAAGCAGTGCTTCTGGTAAACACCAGGGCTGTCCAGTGAGCCATATTTTATGCGTGTTTAATATAATGAAGTGGATTTTAAAATTTCCTATCTATATTTCTAAGATATTAATAGCTAGGGACTCCAATATCTCTGAAAACACCAGTGGAGTAACGGTGGACAACCCCGAATGCTGCTGTTCTGTTATTCACCAGTAGGCATCATGCCATAGGCAAGGCAAGCACAAACTGGGCAATTATTGTCCCATCTGTGGGTATCAGCCTTGTGGCAAAAGAGACTACTTTTAGGTATGAGCAATCCAACTTTAGCCAATTGTAGCCCATGTACTAAGACTGCAGCTAAAGTGCCTTTTAGTGACAGTCACGCCGATTGTTTTGGCTGTTAATTATTTACTGAAAACTTAGTCTGAAAGAGCCCTTTTTCTCCCTTGAGACTGCTGTTGTGATGCTAATAAGTATCTGTACGTACTTTGTGTGTTAATTATGTGCTGCCACAAAAAATGTAACTTGGATGGCTCATTCTCAAAATGATGTCTGTCGATACATAAAACAAAGTGCTTAAAACAAAGGAAGTTTTGATTGCAGTGAAAAATAAGGCAAGCTTTAAAAAGAAGTCATTTAGTAATTGCATGATGAATTAAGGCTAATAAATCTGCTTTAATTGTCACATTTGCCTTAAATTAATAATTTATATCAACATTTGGTGTGGGCAGATAGGATGAATATTTTTATGCTGTGATTATCTCGGAAAGTGGCACTTTGAACATTTTAAAAACATTTAATTGCAAGTCTTGTCTGGTTTTACACATTTCTGGTAGTAATTGAATAAACACAGGTGGGAAATTTTCACAAAACCAGTAGGCAGCACAGATCTTAAATCCAGTAAAACTCTTCCAGCATAATGCAGAATTAAGGAAGACGAATTAATAATATGACAGGTTGTGTCTGTTGCTATGGCAAAGTAACTCAAACATCTGAACATGTCATCAACACAAACTGTTAATCTGGAGAACTTTACCACCTGTAGGCTTCATGCTTCGTGGTGCCCCAGGTCCATGGTGCTGGAGGAAAGCTCCTCCATCTGACACCAACATACCTTGTAGCTGGTTGAATACATCACACTCCTTCAGCTGTATGAGTGCCCTCTGTTGCACCTGAATCTGTTAGCATCTCTTCCCATCTTGTGCTCTCACCACTAGTACAGTGCAGGTACTTTGCTGGGTTTTTTTGGTGCTTTTTTGTTTGGGTTTTTTTTTTTTTTTAATGTTTACATCTCATTTAACATAAATTAAATGCAGTACTTCAAAAATAGTAATTTGTTTATCACAGGTTTGCTTGAAACCTGCTTAGAATGATTTGTACGCTCCTGCGCTTCCTTCGTGCCGGCCTACTGAAACTCGTGGCTCTGCTGCTAAATGGCCTGACTCTTCTCCTGCTGTTCCCTCCTCCTCCACCTCACTTTACATCTTAATGGTGTACATCTGTTAGTGGACAGATTGCACAAGATGAACATAAGGCACTCTTTTCCAGGGTCAGCTAAATTGCCAAGCTAGGTCCACTTAGGCTATTGAAATGTATGTTCAAAATTCCAGAAATTCTCCTAATGACAGCTATCTCTGTCATATTAAGCTGCATAATAATTATACTTATGCAGACCTGTGTGAGGTCAGGATAAAAACATTGTTTCGGCATCATCCATATATTTTTTTGAGCATCGATAATATGTTGCAGCAATATCAAGGAATTTTTCCTTGTGATCTCAAAACCAGAGTATTTTACATTTTCCTAGTCAGACTTACCTTGCTTTAGAGGAGCTGCAGTGAAGTTTGGGGGGTCTGGAAAGGGTGCATTTGTCTGGGGGATATATATTTTAAAGCATTCTTCTAAAATGCTCTGGCCGCGGTTAAAAAGTTAACAGATACTAACAGTTAGGATGAGATCCAAACCCCCTGGAGTACCTCTTGGCCCACGTTGCTCTTTGTACCAAGGCTTTTCTAGGATTCCTTTCAGTTTTTGCTGTGGGATGAGTAATAACAAGGCACTGCTTGCTCCGGGTTCCGTACGCTTCCCAGTCGGACAGGGAGCTGCGGCAACACATGGCTTTCAGCTGAGTTGATTATAGACATATTGTCCGTCAGTCAAAACGACAATATTGTAATTAGAGCCGGCCCTGGCTCTCCAGACGTGCTTCAGATGGCAATGAAGTAACCTCAGAAGTGAGTTGTGTGGTTGCTACAGATCACTACATAATAGCATGCTAGGGTGGTGTTCAATGCTTACAGCCTCCTGTACTGTGCACTTTAATTGATGATTGGAATTACTTAACAACTCATAGTTTATTCTGTAACTCTTGGGAAGTCTTCCTACTTTAGAAAGCCAAAAAATCACAGGTGTATTACTTTTCAGTAGCAATATGTCAGATATGTGGCCGTGTGTTGCAGAAGCCTGAGATGCCAAAGAAAGCAAAGCTCAGTTTGCACTGAATGCTTGCTGAGACAAGTTACCTTCAGTTCTGTGAGGAGCCCAAATATCTGTCATGGGCACAGGTAGTGGCGCTGCACTTGCAATACAAATGTCATCTCTGCTACTCTACAAGTACCTTTGAAATCAGAAAATAAATCTCTGCTCTCTGTCAGAATGGTGTGGTGGATGGTGCTGAGAAAATCTCCATCCTATCAGAAGCCAGAGTTTCCACATTTGCTTTATAGACATACCCTGCTGGTATGCTTTAATGTATTCAGCTATCAAAAAAGTGTTCTTTCACTAAAGAATGAAACATTGTCTCCCAAGCCTAACTCTGTGTATCTGTGTCCACAGCCAAAAGCATGCACTGCCGAATTGCCTATTAGCTTCTGATGCCCGCAGTAATTTACTCTTGAAGTGACAAGAACCAGTTTTGGCCATTATCAGTTGTCTTAATTGTTCCAGCCCTGTGGAGCACTAAGTTTCAGTGCCTTCTCAAGCTGCCTCTTTTGCTGCTTTGCCGGGATTAACCCCTGGTAATTCCCTACCAGCGCAGTCAGAGGACACCAGAAAGAGCAGACACTGCCACTGGTACCAGAGCAGCATTTTCCAATTCTTTTCAGTGTTGCCAAGTAACTATTTGTAATCCTCTTTCTTTGCAGAACACTTCAGAAGGCTGCCCACTAACTCTGCCATTTTACTTTTGTCTTAATATTTTTTTTCCATTTGATAAACGTTAATTTGTTGTCTCCATTTCTCATGGAGCTTGAAATTAGTGGTGGTCATTTCCATCAGAGTGCAGGAAGTGCTCCTATGTACACCTTAGTGGTGTGACTCCATTACCACCCAGTGACAGATTCAGAAGGTACAAATGGAGACGGGGGGAGGAAAAAATCCTCGTGAATATCTTAAAAGTAAGATTCTTGTCATCAGTGATGTAATTAATATAGGCTGCTTGCACTTTTTCTCAGCTAAATTCATAGTTGATTTATGTTTCTGGCTTACTTGAAATCAGTTTTTAATCTCTCCATTAATTCTTGTTTATGAACAAAACACTGGGGCTCCTCTCAATCTCAGCACAGAAACTAGCATAACCTTGCTTCAGTTTTGAAGCTGACAAGAGTGTGACTATTTTTTAAGTATTTTTTTTTTCTTACACAACTATTTTGTCAGCTCTCTTCAATTGGGCTTCATGTGATGGTTTTAGACATAACAGCTTAAGTTAGAGTTGCCTTTCCTCAAAGATTTGAAAATGTGCACAGATCCTGATCAACATAAATTAGCATGGCTATGCCTTCTGTTATCAGTTATTTCGACTATATGAAACAATCTGTTTCTGTTTTAATATAAAATAAGATGGTGCACACGTTTACAATACATATCACCACCAGACATAAGCAGGAATACCTGTTGAAGGGCCCTGTGAGTAAAGACAGCCTGTTAAGGATCTTTTTATGCATGAGAGGAATGTCCATATAGCCCCTGCATTTGCAGGAATGTGTGTCACTGACTTGGAACACAAAACATTTCTGCATTGTGCCATAGCCTTTTCTTTTTCCTTTCTTTTTTTTAACTTTTACTTCTTTTAAAAATGTAGTTTCATTTTTTGTTATTATTTTATTTTAAATGTTTTATTATTATTTTATTTTATTTTTATTTTCCTTCTCTTTTTTTTTTCACCTGGGGGAAAAAAGTTTGAAGCGGTGATACCATGTCATTACAATCCGCAGAAATTTTCATAATTCAAGGAATTAATGATAAGGCTTACAGTGGAATGAAGACAAATGCAAAGGTGGCAGCCAAGAAGTGTGTATGCTGGTATTCACCATCCTTTTTCTTTATAGAAGTCTTGGGAGTGGAGGTTGCTGCTACTATTATTAATCTTTATCTTGCGTTGGCACTTAGCTATCAGAATGCCTCTGACATTTGATGGGGTCTGGAACAAATTCTTTTGTTGTAATAGAATTTTTATGTCTCTGACTAGTGAAGGAAAAAAAAGAAGGAATTTTGTGAGCACAGAGTAAATATAAAACAGAACTTTTATTTTTCTCCAAACTTTATTTTGCTTTATAGCTAAAAGAACTCAGCAGCTCAGAGTACACTTTTCCATCAATATTCTTCACTCTTTGTTTGAAATCTTTACTTCTGCCCATGATTCACAGTCGTTACTCTGTGAGATGGTATGTCACTGCTCACTGAGTGCTTAACAACTTACATGTGAAGAAGTGAGGTATAGAAGAAGCTGTGCTTTCTTAACATATCTTGAGATGTAAAATACACCAATTATGATACTACTGAATACTTACGGATAATGTCTGCACTCAGTATTTGTCATCCTGCCCGGTTACCGTCTAAAGAACTACACCAGGTTACAGATGGTCAGCGTCACAGGAAACAGCATTGCTAAAATGCAAGGCAGGTGTAACAGAACACATGTGTGTCTCAGTCACTGATGTGCATTTATTCATGACATAGGCTGGGGAGTCCCTTCCGAATGTGCTCTGTCTCTTGCCCTGTCATCTGCTGCAGTGAAGCCAGTGTGTGGCCACAGAAAGCACACACTAGGCTTCCTGCTCTCCTTGGGACAGTCACCCCAGGTGGCAAACCAGGATGTAGAAGTGGAGACAGTGCTTTTATTTGCTCCTCTTGTTTTCAAAACCCAAATGCAGTTAAACACAAGGGAAAGCATCCTGAGGGCTTTGCAATAACTGAATGAAAGACTGGGAGAGTGAAGGACAAATCCTTATAACTACAAGATGAAGTGGAAAGCGTAGGTCCCAAAATAAGGAAAATCAGAGCAGTGAAAGTAAAGGCAGAGCATACCTTTGTTGTGAGTAGAACAGAGTCCTGGAGTAATCAAGATACACATTGTTGCTGTAATTTGAGTCAGGGGATGGATTCCTAAACCAAAGGGTACATGCATGGATTTGTATGCTCACGTGTTTCTGTCTTGATGTAAAAGAGAACATTGATTGTTCGTTGTTTGGGGTGTTTTTTAATTTTCCATATAGGAGAACTGTTGACACACGATAGTGCCTGAGCTCTGATGATAAATGAGTGCACAGAACCATCCTCGTGGTTAAGTTTTTTTCCTACCCTGTTTATTTTTATATCAGGCCCTAGTGGAGGCACCTGGAATATTACAGTTAAAGGCAGCCACAAAAATCTGATTATGTTTAACAAATCATTGCTGTGCAGTAACAAGTAAATTGGGTCCATAGATATAATTTTCCTAGCATTTAGGAAATCTGTTGATAGAGCAAAACACAAAAGAATAATCTGCAAGGTCTGTAATTTCGATGCTTTATAGTAGCTGAGGTATGTGAATAGATAAATTATCTTCCTAGACATCAAAGACAGAGGTATTTGTAAGTGGGTACTGGCTTGGGAAAGAGGAAAGTGATTAGTCGAGTGCTATAAGAGATCAGTATTAGGACCAATTTTGTTCATTTTATAAACCAATGGTCTGGAAAAAAAGAAAAGCCCCTGCAGTCAAGGGATAGCACACACTTTGCTTTCTGTGTTGAAGGGGAGTGGCAGGCCATGAAAAACAGGAGGTCATGCAACCAGATTCAGAAAGACTTGTACGAGATGTACCAACTGCTAAGCAGCTATCCTGTTAGTTAAGAGTAGGCAAATTGTGTGGAAAGAGAATAAGGAAAAGCAAAGAGATAAGGCTGCACAGAAGAATGTTGTGTCACTGGGTGTTGTGGGTTAAGGGAAATATTTTAAATAATTTTATTCATGTTTACTGTCTGTGATTTGTTTTGTTTTAAATTCAGTTGTTCAGTGAGGAAGTCAGTTACTTAAAATTCCATGGGTTTAAAAACACCTAAAAACTATATTCAAATATTTCTCTAAAAACCAGTACTTTCACCATTCTAGCTATTTTCCACAGAGCCTGGGAAAGAGGATATTGAATCCATGGGCAGATTCAGGCCTTATGGTTCATGGGGTTGTGATATTGCTTGGTGTCACCAGTCAGACCTAACAGCCCCAGCTCTGCTCTGTTGCACTAACTGTTCAAGCAATGAGAGTTGGATGTGTTGAGCCACTGGAAAGTGTGTATTTTCTAGTAACTGCCCCAAATGCTACCTCACCCAAGTCTGTTTGACTGTGAGAAGTTTCTAGGTGTAGAATTTCTTTTCCATGCTGTATGATAAAGGTAAACTCAACCAGTGTGGTGTTAGGCTTTGCACAGGCAGGGAGAGTTAAGGATCCACTAATACATGTAGGACAAGAAGGAAAGCAGCCTGCATTGGTCACTTCAGCTGGGTCTGGGGATGTTGCTCCCAAAGAATATTTGTGAAATGTTTGCACAATGGAAATGAGGAGGCTCAGGGGTGACCTCATTGCTGTCTACAGCTACCTGAAAAGAGGTTGTAGCCAGGTGGGGTTGGGGTCTTCTCCCAGGCAACCAGCAACAGAACAAGGGGACACAGTCTCAAGCTGTGCCAGGGGAGGTCTAGGCTGGATGTTAGGAGGAAGTTCTTGCCAGAGAGAGTGATTGGCATTGGAATGGGCTGCCCAGGGAGGTGGTGGAGTCACCGTTCCTGGAGGTGTTGAAGCAATGCCTGGATGGGGCACTTAGTGCCATGGGCTGGTTGATTGGCTAGGGCTGGGTGCTAGGTTGGACTGGATGAGCTTGGAGCTCTCTTCCAATCTGGCTGATTCTATGAATCTATGATTCTATGAAATTGCTTTTCAGGTTGCCCTCATAATGCATGTTGTATTTTTGCTTTTAATTAGGGACTAATTCCAGTTACTGCTGAATAATGTATAGTGTATAACACATATAAATTATATATATCACATGAGATAGATAATAGACCTTTATACTTAGAGGTATATATATATATAATTAGTAGATTATTTTTTGTGAATTATCAAAGAAATGCCATAGAATTGTAGCTGTCAAATTCCAAAGCAATACACCCTCTCTGTATATTCACTAAACAGCATATTTTGATGCTCTGCAGCTCACTTATTACTATAGAAATTATTAAGAAAATTAAACATGTTGCATGCAGAAGTAGTTAGAAGGAAGATCCTTCGTAAATGTGTCTGTTGTTATTTCCTCCAAAATCACAGGACTGTGAAGCTGAGAAGTTAGAAAAGACACAGGAATGAAGGGATGGCTGAAAAGGGTGTTTCATGGATGTGATGTTAGGTACTGAAATATGGAAAATAATTATTCGTTGAAATTACATAGAGAATAAAAACATAAGTCTCTTGTATGCAAAAGAAACATAGAAATATCCAGGACTGGCTTTGCATGTCTGACAGAAATTCTCCATTTTAATAGTGCAAAGCATAGCCAACCATTACTCGGCTGTAGCAAGCCTCCAGACGAGTGACACGGCAGGTCCTTCCTTGTTTAAACTCAGCGCTCGGCTACCCCAAAGCCGGGACAAGACACAGAGATTGGAGGGACCGCGCTAGGGCCGCGAGGTAGCGGCGGCTCCTGGCGAACCCCCCGCGGCGGTTCCTCCCCGTGCCGCCAGGTGGCGCCGCGGGCCCGGCCGGGCCAGGGATCGCACCTCGCGGCTAGGGGGCCCGGGCTGACCCGTGTCCGTCTCTCCCGCCTCGAGCCCTACCTGGCTGTCAGTGCTTGCACCATTCTCGCCGCCCGCCTCGGCCCTCCCGGGAGAACGGGAGCGGTGCGGCCGCTGGGCGTCCGAGGTGCGTGGTGGCTTCTTCCCTTTCAACCTCCCCGAGCCTTACCGGTGCACAGGTGCCTGGAGCCCGCGGTAACGGCGGCTGTGGAGGTCAAGCGGTGCAGGGCTGCAGAAGAGCTCGGATACGAAAGATCATTTCAGCTGAAGCCTTTGAAAAATGCGCTGCGAGGTTTAAACCGAGAAGCCAAACGCGTTTGGGGGAGCCCTGTGCCCACAGTGCCCACCTGCGTGTGCCTGTCACCGAGTTTCCCATCTGTGCTTCATTTACGCTGTTCAAATGTTTCCTCAAGTGAAAGATAAAATACTCTCTGACAACTAATTTAATTTAGTATTAATTTTGAAATGTCAGTGCTCGGTTTACAAAAGGGCTTAAGCAGGTTCCCGTACCCAAAGTGTGTTTACTTTTTACTTCCATGTAGCAGAAACGGCAGTTGCCAAGAGAGGAAAAACGTCTCTGCAGTTCTTGTTTCAATTAGCTAACAGAGCCATCATTAAAGAAACGTTCAGCTTTAAACTTACAGCATTTCTTCAGTGAAATAACATCAGCTACAAGCTACCGTTCTAATATTTTGCTTTAATCTATGCAGGAGTTTATTATAACTGGAATTTAATTAAGAAAATAAGCTCTAAGCCAAGTTCCCTAGTAAGAGACTATCATACCACTGGAGGAGATAAAGTGAAACTAACAGCCTGAAATAAGGATAATTTAGACAGAAATCTCACTCTGACAATTAAGTAATCTCAACAATTACTCCAAGTTGTTTGATTTTTATGTTTTCACCCAAAAGCTTTACTTTTGGTTTAAGAAGTATTCATCTCAAATATCTAAGGGGAATTTGTTCTCATTAAGCTATTACTAGCAGAGTCACTTGGTTTCATTTATCTGCCTTTGAATTTTTCTTAATATATTTAGTATTTGCATAATTTGCTCAAAATGCTTATTTCAACACATAATAATAATAATAATAATAATATATCTGTAGATGCCTGGAAGGATTGCAGTCTGATCCTTGTCATAGGAAAACTCAAATATGAAAATTAATGCTTTAGAACATATTAGAAGTTTGATCATGAGAATTGCTGCTTATTCAGTTGTCTTGATTCCTTTTTAAATCAGTTGATAAGAAAAAAGGCCTCAATCATTAACATAGTTAAGGCCTTTAGAAATGAGAAAATTATTATCTCAGTCTTAGTTTACATGACGTGTTTCATACTGAATAAACAAGAATCAACAGAACCAAATAGGAATAAACAAAGTTGCCAGTCTGTGAGATGCAGTGCCAATGTTCAAAGCCTTCACAATTTCTTCTCTTAATGAGTGTTATTGAATATTGACTGGTAATGAAAAGTGTATCTTCTTGCAGGTTAGAACATCACGACAATTCATTGCATCTTTGTCCAAACAATGCTGCATTTTGGGCTTTGTGAGAGCTGGCTTCTGAGACCAATAAGGGGCTTTCCTAGTGGATGGATGTTTTATGTGACTGTCTGTTCTCCTTGTGTTGTAGAAATCTGGAGTTATGCAGTATTATCAGAGAAAAACAGCACAGCGCTGCAAAGAGTAGAGAGAAACAGAAACGTATTTCCTGAGGAGGTATGTAAAAGTTTGTAATTGTTGTCATCTTTTTTTGGTTTTTTTAGATTTCTTCTTCACCTTTTCAGTGCTGTAAACTGTGATAGCCTTCTTTCAGCGCATGTTGAAGGGATCTGATTCATTTTTAAAGTGTTTTATTTCTTATTTGCTATCAGAGCAGGGAATCAAATGGGGCTGGTTTAGGAGTATTGTTCCTAGTGGCATTCATTGTCTTTGGACTCCCCCTGGGATGAGTGGACTTGATGAATTAAGAACGAGGTCCTAGTCCTGTGTGACTGAAGGCCATAAGAATCTTATTTACCCCAATTATATGCATGAGTGGATTCAGCAGGATCTCCTGGAGGAGGAAAGTGAACCCACAGAGTCTCTCTAGTTCACATATACAGTATCTCTGAAGTATAGTTTTCCTCAGATATTTCTCAAGTTGTCCAAGATACAGTGTGTGAGTAGGCCTTTCAGAGTGAAACAACCCTTAGCTGGTTTCAGGCACCGAGGTGCGTATCTGTGTCAGTTGTTGGATAGTTTGTGCAGTGCCAGGTGAGGCAACATTGATGTGAAATTTCTGTTTCTTTTTAAAAGAAACTGTGCTAGCTGTAGGCAAACTTCATTGCAGAAGATTACTCTGGATACTTTTCAATACACAGTTAAACTTCTGTGAAGAGGAAGTATTGTCCCCAAGTGAAGTCTGTTGAAGTCATGATCTGCTCATGCAAGTCCTTTAGCTGTTGCACTTGAAATCACATTGATTTTTTTTCTTGCTTTCACTCTTGTCACTTATCTCTGGTGGCTTTAAGGGTATACTGTGTACACCATTGTGATTTTCATACTCCAGGCCTTCTTTGCCTTTTTCCAGCCACCCTTCCCATTGCTCTCCTGCTCAGCCTCGCTGTACAGCTGGAGTCTGCTCATCAGCTTGCTTCAGCACTAGGGGCTGCTTGGGAAGTGGACCATGTTCCTGTTCGTAGACTTCTTGGTCAAATGTCATGTCCTTCACTCTTGAAAATGTTTAGCAGCTGAAAGTTGCTGTAAATTACAGCAGTGGAAGATAGATGTACTGCATCTCATCTGTCATGCCTCTTCCCTGTTCCCACCATCCTCCCTCTGCCTAAATATGGGAGGTACAACAAGGTCAGTGTGCCTGCAGACAGTATCCTTACAACTAGGGAACACCTTTTAGACTCTTTTAGGTCCCAAATGAAGTTCCACGCACTCCTACCATCTTTGAGAAGCAAAGAATCCATTGCTGATTTGAGAAGGTGACCTTGCTTTTCCTTTTGGCATATTACTCTTGGTTTTTTCCTCATATATTTTCTTTTTAAGATGGAGAAGGAAAAAAGCTGTCTCCTTGTGTTTTCAAATTCTGTTAAGAGTGTCACACTGGTGGACAGTTACTACAGTGTAGAAATCATTTGAGTGAGAAGTGGCTTGGGCTCAGTAGGTACCAGAATATTTATAATGAGCTATCCATGACAATATATGGGCTATGAAGGTGGCAGCATGTCACCTACAGCTGTTTTGAGTTAGATATGTTTGGATTTATTATTTTAATAAGTTGAAGTGTTATATATGTAATTAACAAGACTAATGTTATCTGACCCCCTTCTTCCAATCATTGCTGTCTTTATGTCTACCAGTTTACCTGGTTTGGATTTTGCTCAGTTATATCTGCATTGTGTCTTGTTTTCATTTGGCATGATCTGTAACTTGCAGATGAATTAATTTATTTTTCCTCCTGGAGTAGTAAAGTGCATCCTGACAAATAAAACCTGTGAGCTAAAGCCATGCAGTGTCAGTGTACATGGCTTACCTGGCAAGCTGCAAGTGCTGTACTTCACTGGTATCTTAGGACATGTTGGGCAAAACACAACAGATAGTGATTTCAAGTCAAATCCCACCAATCTGCATGGCTCTGCTTTCATATCCAGGTTGAGCTATCTGGAGCTATGCCTTTGGTTTGTCATGTATTTGCAGCCCCCCCACCCCCACCCCAAGGTACAAACTAATAGGATTTCAGGATGTGGAAATCAAGTGTGGTTTAAAATCAATTAGCAACTGTTTTCTCTGTTTTCTTTGCTACTTCCTTTTTTCCCCATTCTAAATCATAATTTGACTACTATGAAGCCAGCACTGTGAGAAGCACTGGTTTAAACATCTTTATTCACTAGGAAATGCTATTGATTTTGGTTTTCTTTAAAATGTCTAGCTCTGCTTTCAAGTTTCACGTTGAGATCTGTATGCTCTGCAGTATTGCAACCTAAGAGCTTGACAAAACAATTGTTTTGTTACTGTTGCGAGACCTGTGGAAAATTAAATGTTTATTACAGAGGCAGGCAATACTATTATTCATATTGTAGTCATGTGAGGCAATGCAGTCTTCTGATTTTGATGAAGACTTATGGAGTCTAAAAATAACTCATCCCTAGTACAGAAGAATATGTGAAAATATACAGTCTATCCCTTAAATCCACAGCATTAAGCTGAATTAATAGGAGAGCTGCTACAGTACGTGATTGAGTCCATGAGGGATATAGTGTGATGTTGTATATTTGCCTAAAAGCTCACTCTGACAGCAAAAACAATGTACCTCAGTATGTTTCTTTCTTATCTAATGGAAAAAATAACACACAGAGGCTCAATTCTTGTAATGAAAACCCCCACATTAATTTTATTTTTTGATGTGTCATTGTAATTCAAGAGATGTTTTTAATCTCAGGATTGCTAGGGCACAATAAACCATTTTAAAAGTATTTGGCAAAGATCCCTGTGCTTAGCAACAGCTCCTTTTATTTAAAACTGTTTTTTTGTTTTTGAACCAAGCTATTCAAAGCTTTGTTCCACTTATTAAAATAAAGAATCTTACTTCAAACAAGTATTTCAGAGAATATAATCAAGAGGACAGCATTCAAACACAATGCACAGAAAACATGAAAGGTAGCAGCATGAAAAACTCAAGTACTTTGTGTATGTTTCCTTGTTTTTCATAAGGAAAAAACTGCATTAAAATGTACTCGTGGCTTTGTTTTCCTTTGTGCCATTGCAGGATGTTTAATACTCCATTTCTTACCTTCTGAAATTCACTACTGGATTTAAAGTAAAATGAGCTGTGAAATATTCTAGCAAATGAGATACTGTTTTTTCTAGACATCTAGGTGATGTAAACCAGTAACAGAGAAGCTAAATATAGAATAATGTCTATTTATGTTGCTACTAGCTTTGTACCCTTATGTGACCTACGGTGTGGGTGCATTGCACAGCTGAACCCCGAAAGCTCTGCTGTCCAGTGAGCTGTAACTGCTTCAGTTACACAAGTTTACACTGATGGTTTGTTTCTGATTGTCCTGAATATCATTGTCACTTTGGTTTAGTTCTGCCTTAATTCTGTTTGCTTTTTGTATCAAAAGCATTGCCAGGCTAATAATGACTCCAGTAGCAATGCAAACGCAGTTTTCCTTCGTAAGTGAATGGATGTGGTTCATTATTCAGTGGTTGCTATTTCACCTGCATACCTCAGAGAGCAAGGAAGGCTGCATCATGCAAGCATCCTTTATTGTGAAGAGGATCCGAAGTATGGTTTTATAGGATGCCAGGTGCTATTCAGAGTGTCCTACGTACCCTTGGTTTTCTCTGAAGAGGTTGGAGTGAGTGTTAAGAGAGGACAGAGCATAAAGAGTCATTGCTATGCAGATTATTTTGCTATTTTAAATTTTTGTTTTGTTTAGAAATCAGAGCCCCAGACTTGAAAGTTGCCAATCAAGGGAAGGCCTTGGATCTATAGCTCTGGCTCTAACCTCCTTCCTTAGGCTGTGCTTCCTAGGGATACAAACATGGCCAACAAACCTCCTACCCTGCCACATGAATTCACAGGAAACTCTTTTGCCCATCCTAGTTGTAACTGATGAAATTATCATGGTCCTCCAGAGACCTGGGGATAAATACCTGGAAAGGAGCTTTGAATACTGCCAAGTCTGTGTAGATCATGGTGTGTAGCTTCTTCAGGATGGCCATGACTGTAACATCTCTGCAATTTTTAATCTCACATTGTGTGGGCAGAAAAATGGTTATTTCCAAGATGTTAAAAAGCTAATCTATTCTGTTAAGTTTTTGTATCTTGCATAGATTTAGCTTTTTTCTTTTTTTTTTTTTTTCTTTCCCCCCTCCCTTTTTCCTTTTAATTTTACAAACCAAGTTGGGAGCCTTGACATTTATTGGGCCCCCATATTTTTCATTTATATTCTCTCTAGTCTTCACCATCTGTTATGACAGTAAATAAGTTTCAAATAAGCCATATCTTCCTCAGCATGAGTTGCTTTTTCTGCAAAAAAAAAAATTCAAGTTGCAGTTGGATGTGATATTTGAAGTCACAGCTTGTCTTCAAATATTTAGTAGCGTATTCCTGTGCCAAGGGATATCAATCTGCCATTTGCCTTGCTTACAGTATAATAAAGATTATCCCTTCCCTTCTTTCAGAGATATGTTGAGGCTTTTAATTACTATAGTTCAAGAAGTAGCTCTTTCCACAGGCTTTTTCCATTTTGCTTTGACTTTATATGGTTCTTTCTTATCTTTTTTTTGATATTAAATTCCAAAAGGAGAATACATTGTCTGGCTTTGGAGGATGAACCCTGAGCTTCCCTTAGAAGTAAACTCCTTGGCTATAACAAAAGACACTTTTGTTGTTGCAAATGACGTTAGTGCTTGGTGGATGCTTCAGATATTGGTACCCAACCTTAGGAAGTTCAGCTGTTTGGTTTTTTGTTTTTTTTTTTCCTCCCTTATACTATACTTAGGCATGGGCATAAATTCGAGGAGCCGTGCAGAGTTTCTTTTTTTGTCTTTATCTGTTTATCTTCATTTTGTACCATGGAAGCATGCTCCAGCAAGAAGAGGTGTGACTTGGAAGTCAGCTTTGTACAGGCATGCTACTGTGCTTTCAGATCTTTTGGAAGTTCATCTGTCCAAAGTTGAGTGTTATGTCACATGGAGGCATTTTCTTGTCGTGGTGTAAAATTGCAGGCTCTTTGTATCCATTGTCCTGTAAATGGTTTCCTTGTTCCCTTGAAACTTTCCCGAAGTAGCTCCTCTAACAAGGAGAATGGAAAGTGTCCCTGCCCATGGAACTAGCCTGTCTTTAAGGTCTCTTCCAACCTAAACCAGTCATGACTCTACGAAACGTCCCAAACTGGAAGTATTGCTAGAACAGTAGATGTTAACATTTCTTGTGGACTGTATTTTAATTGCTTTTTAAACTGTTTAGTGGGTAATCTCTAGTTCAGGAGCCTCCCTGATGTGTCAGCAGGTGTCCTGTGATAAACCCAGAACTGCTCCTTCCATCCCTAAAGTGCAACGGTCTGTACTTCCAACTGTCCCCATACCAAAGTGTCTTTCCTGCATCCTCCTTTGATACTTCCAAAGGCTGTAAATATATTTACCAGGGAAATATTAAAATCTGCTCCTCTCATCAGTACCAAATGGTACTTTCCAGAGGGTGTTACGATTGAACATCAGCTTTGCAAAACAAAAGGAGGTGAGTTTGATTTATGTGAAGAGACTCCAGCAACTTCTGCAATAGCTACAACATTAATTATGCAAAGATACTTTTGAGTAAAGAGGTTGGTTTTAGTAAAATAAAGTCTGTGTTATAGTCAAAGCTGATTTTTACCTTTGTAAGATGGTTTCACTATCATTTTGATATTCGTAAGCTTCTTAATATACCAATAAAGCTTTTATTTTTATGTAAGCAATTGTTTTTCTCTTTCACCTGTAAATAAAGTAATTGCACTTTTTAATGATTTTCCAGTATTAGATTAATTTTATAGCACGTTCTGAAATTTCATTCTCTTTCAGCATCAATCTTTGTTTTCTTTTTATTACAGAATTATACTTACAAATAACATCATTTCATAACAATAAACATAAAAATATAATGCAATCTAGCAGTTACAGGTTTATAGAGTAAACATTTCATTTGAAAGAAAATTCCACTAAGCTTATGTTATTATTTCACAAAAGTGGCAAGGTCAGAAGCTGAGGGTTAGTGGCAAAGCCACTTGTATCCTCAGATGGGGGGACACAAATACTCAGGGCTCAGTGAGAAAACAAAAAGGAGGATATCTTCTCTACAGTTTATCTTTTTTGGAGAAGAGATCTTGGCTAAAACACTGATTATCAATTTAAGTTAGTGTACAATGCAAGGTACATCGTATCAAAGCCAAATGGTATTCCACAGAATTCAATTTCATTTACCTTACATTGCTGAGTGCCAGGTATTTCCAAAGAGATGCACAAATCTCCCCACACTCCTCCTGCAGACTAAGCACCCTTCTGGATAGTGGAGAAGGATAACAAATATGAATCCTGATGATTAGTAGAGGAAGCAGCTGGTTAAGATTTTTTTTTTTCCTTAGAAAAATAATTGGGAGACATTTTCAGAAGTGCACAATGCTGTGGAAGGAAGAACTAGCCAGTGATCAGGAGATTCATAGGTCATTTGGGGTAGGGAAGGGGTTTGCCTTGGATAAAGACATCTGTGTGATCTCACACTCATTCCCCAAACGCTCTGCTCACTCAGTCTGGATTTCCTTACCCTAAAATGCTGTGCTGTACCAGGATTTTTCCTGGTTTTCTTTTACAGCAACATTAAAATTAAATTAGAAATATCTTGGAATGTTGTCAGCACTTACAGGGAAGTTTACAATTAGAAAAAAATGCTTTGGACTAGGTGGACAATTTTTCTGACAGTTAAATGTCATTTTTATTTTGTCACTTTCCTATATAAAAATGTACTTAAATTTGTGCTAAAGAGCTTTTAGAATTATACAATCTTAACTCCTAAAAGTGTAGTTTTGTCCCATGATAAGAGCAAGTCAAGACACGGTTTTCAAGACCATCAAACATCCCTGCACAATATTTGCCATGAGGTCTCTGCCACATCCTCTAGATGTTTCTCTCTAACACAGCTAAAACACTTCCATTTTCCCAAGGTGACATTTAAATTTGTGAAGAGCCTTTAGAAACCCAAGAATTGTCTGCAAATCTGAAGTCACAGTCCAAGATGTTTTTGTTATTTCCTTCATGATTTCAAGTCATGTGTGGTAAAGAAATGGTAAAATTAAATTAGGAGGATTTGCTTCAGACTGGTTTCGCAAAGCTATGTTTGGTGACTCTTCTTTCCTTATTACTGGTATTTACAAGTAATGTCTTTAATTATGTGCTGCAATTCCCAGCTCCACTTCCCATTTCCTAGTCTTTTCAAGGCAATAGATACAGACTGTCAGGTTTTCAGTATTTTGTACTTCTTCAGTCCTCTAAGTCACTTTGACCTGTCCTGAGGTTCTGTGAAGAGTTAACCACAAACTCACAGAATGATAGGGGTTGGAAGGGACCTCTGGAGATCATCTAGTCCAGCCCTCTGCCAGAGCAGGTTGACTGAGAACCATCTGGCAGATCATCAGGTCGTGGTAATTTGAAAAGGTCTGGTGCAAGAAGTGTTTTCTGTGCTGTTATTTCTCTGTTCTAGGCTGAGGTTTCACCTTTTTTTTTTTTTTTTTTTTTTGTTAATATTTGTGATAGTCACCTACCTGGTTGGCCTTTGCGTAAAGGTAGGCATGTGTTGAAACTTCAGCCTGTACGTTGCCATTTCTTGATAGTGTCATTGAATATTGAACTGCTGAACCACAGTTTTCCTACTGCTAATGTGCTTACAGCATGACTTCTTTTTTTTTCTCTTTTTTACTGTAATAACTCCAGTGTTTCTTGCTACTTGCATCTGTGTCATTCTGAGATTAATCCAAAATTGGTCTTCTATTCATCTCCTTAGCCACCTGACCTCATTTTCACTTCCTGTGTGCTTCTCTCTTATGTGTGAGATAAATGAGTAATGCACAGTTAGGGAATTCATCGTTCGATCTGCCAGCTTAAAATCGCAGACCTCATTTGGTTGCTTTTCTGGGTCTTCTGTTCTGCTTTAAGGGTCTGAACTTCCTCATCTCATTCAGCTTGCCTTATGCCATCCTTTTCTCAGCCAGCTTCTCTCTACAAACAATAGGTGCGTTTCTTCCAGCTACCTACTTCAGCTGCAAACGCTGTCATTGATGGTTTGTAGGAATTAGCAGGCCACTTTGGGTTTTACTTCTTTTACAACGCACCCAAGTCTGTAAAATGCCCTTGTTTTGGCAAACTCTTTTTCAACCATTCTGCAAAAAAGCCTCATCCACCTAATTTCCTTGATCTGGTATTCTGTAGCAGATAGTCATCATGATAAATGCATATGTTCTTTATGGTGGTATGTAATCTTGCTCTTTGCTGGGCTGATCTTGAAGCAAATATCTAAAGTGTTGTCTTCTAACATAGAAAAATGATGCAAGAGAAGAGGCCAGTTCAGGCAAAACTCTAGAGTGCCATCCTTCAAAGTCGAGCTCTTGGAGGCTTAATTCAGCTGTAGGAGCAGAGAGGGCAACCTTATAATATTTGCCCTTTGAAATGCTATCTTTCAGAGGTGACCTTTAAGCTAACTTGGGAGTCTGACAACCTGGGGCCTCAGCACAAGATCCTTTTCACTGTCAGCCTCTCGGAGTTGATGTCTCCTTTGCCTTTGTTCAAATAGTGCCTCCTTCTGGTTTTACCTGCCTTGCTTCATAACTCTCTTCTAACTCATGCTATCATTCAAGTCAAATAGAGTTAGTGAACTGTTCCCTGTCTCTTGTTTGAGTTTATAATACTGTTGTGTTCTCTGCAGACTTTATTCCTTCCGGGTTAAATATTCTTTTCTCCGGTAACAAAACCATTCAGGAATGTCACAGTGCTGTGGGAAAATGTGTAACCCCACAAGACTGCACACCCGGTTTGGAACATTAATCAGGAAAGAGCTCAAACACTCTCCTAGCCTGGCAGGAGTTAAGGAAGAATGTGATGGCATACAAAATTAGGTGAAAACTGTATTAAATCATATGGATGATTTCCAAGAATGAAAGTGTCCCCATGATTACCAAATCAGCCACTGCCATCTCTAACCATGTCCATTGTCTAGACTTGCTCATGCCTGTCCAGGCTGTGACTCATGCAGGTGTTTCTAAGAGCAGCTTTTAAGAATTCACACATCCATTTACATAGCTTTGGGAATTCTAAACCAAAGTTACACATTTTAATAAATGAGCTACAGAAGTCAGAAGGCAGATTCATATGAATGCAGTTGAAAATTCAGCAAGACTGTGATGGATCAGATCTTTATTATGAATTTCAGTAGTTATTTTTACTTTCTCCAAAGTGCTAAAAACTGTTCTGGGTTTGATTCATCAGAGTCTCGCTGAAGCATCCTACCTGAGCTCCTCCAAGAGCATACCCCCTGAGGACATCAAATGTGCTCGTTGCGTGTGGGAGGGAGCGGTGCAGGGTGTAATGCTCATCCCTACAGCTCCTGCAGCCTGCCTGCCAAGGCCCTTCTGGCACTCTCTTTTTCTTGATTCATCTGTGCTGTGCAAAAGCCATGACCTGAGATGTGTCCCTGGTTCATGGGAGCTTGTACATCTTTATCAACAAGACAGTCGTACGAGGGAGGGCCTAAGCAGCCCTGTGGGATTTTCAGCTTTGACTTCTGCGTTTTTCCACTCGGTAAGTAGTGCCTGTCAGCACTTTGTTCCTGGGTACAGGGCAGCTAACAAGAATGCTGCTGCTGCCTCTGTGCTGCTCCATGCTTTTCTCTCCTGTGTTGTGTGCTTGCCTTCTCAGTGTTGGTTTTTGTTTTTTTTTTTTATCTGTACAATTGTTCCTTTGGTTGAATTCATTATGTTTGTTTTTCCAAAGGACCACAACCCCCACCATGTTTTGGTATAGTTCCATATTACTCCATCAATCACTGGAAGAGGACATTGACACTGTTAGGATTTTTTAAAGTAAAACCAGGCTGGTTTATTGTTTTGTTGTGTGCTATTTTCCACTATTCCCAATGGAGTGGGAAAATTGAGATTTCATAGGCCTAATCTTCTCAGCTAATGTCCTGAGCTAAAGCTAAGTAGCATTTGTTGGAAAACAGATTCATTTTGTGCTCCCAGCTCATTCTTCTGTTTGGCATGGATGTAACAGCTACTGAGCATGAATTGCAACTGGGCTATTTTTCAGTGTATGACTCAAGTTCTATTTAGGTGAATGCTAGCTGACTGCATTTCAAAGATTATGGTGAGGTTTCCTTAATGAGAAGATAGGCAACTTCTGGACTCAGTCTCTATAACTGAAATAATGTCAAGTAATACAAAGAATAAGTATGTAAGAGTGGTGCAAGATAATACCAACAAAAGAAGTAACAGGAGAGAGAACTTTAGAAATAACAGGCAGAGCCTCTGGTTTGGCTGGGATTAGGTCTCTGACCATCAGATATGAATTCATTTGGTAGATAGATTAAGGGCAGTGTGAAGGCTGAAAGGGAAATGGTAAAATGGAGTCAGAACACTGTTCTTTGGAAGATAATTACTGTACCAGGCAGGAGAAGGGCAGCAAGTTTGTAAACAAAGGAGGAGTTGAGTTCTGATTGGTAGTACTGGCAGTACTGAAATAAAATGAATTACAGCCTCTGTGTTGAAAAAGGAAAGCTGCTAGAGCAGAGGACTGCTGGGTGTGTGAGACCAGGAAAAGTGGGCAGTTACAGACTGACACATTCATGGCAAGTGCAGATTCTCTGCAGGCTCAAAGACCAGCAACTAGGAAAGAACATGTGAAGAGATAGGAACCGTCACTGGGCTGAGGCTGATTCATGTTCACAAAAATTGTCTATTTTGCAGAGGATTCAGAGTGCTGAAGGGTTTGAATAATGTGTTATTATGTAGCAGAGAGATGAGCCAGGATTTCTGGTTAGGAAATACAGATGAAAACAGAGATACTGAGTAAGTAACACAGATGACGTAGCCAAGACCACAAGCTTAGTAGAGAGCACTAACCTGATATTTAGATGTTCTTCAGCTGTACTCTCAAAACATATGAAGGAATTCTGCATTCCTTCCTATATGTGCCATTACTGAGTGTGAGTTTTGCATGGTATCTCCTTACTCATAGGTTTATGAAGTAGGCCTTCTAGGCTTTCCAGATTCTCCTCAAGTAAGAATTCTTCAGAGCTTCTAACATTTTTTTACAGCTTTTTTTCAGAGGCCATTCCTACAGAGCAAATCAGAACATCTTAGGAAACAGCATGCACTTTTCAGTACTGTAGTTTTCTCTTTCTTCCACATCATTCTATAATAATATTTATTTCTCGATTGCACCAGTGTGCAGGGTACAGCTGCTCTGAATCTGCCTAGTAAGAAGCTTAATTCCCTTGATAGAGCTGATGAATTCCATTTAGAAGTGTGTAAAGTCTGAGTGAGATTTGCTTTTTCATATGAAAATATGATAACTGGCTAAAACAGTTTTTTTTATAAAAGCATTATTATATTTCTAAATGTAATGTATTTTATGTGCCTTTACACCAAACCTTGAAACACTCCATACAACATTCTTGGCCATGGTGAACATTGGCCATTGCTTCTACCAAATGTTTCTAGCTCCTTAGATAGTGTGGGTAGCTGTTGGAGTGAGTCCAGAGGAAGGCCACAAAGGTGATCCAAGTGCTGGAATACCTCTGCTACGAGGCAGGGACACCCTACCCTAGATGAGGCTGGCTAGAGCCTCATCCAGCCTGGCCTTAAACATCTCCAGGGATGTGGCCTCAACCACCTCCAGATAAATCCATGAGGTTTTCATACAAGTGCATTGTCCAGTGCTAGATATCTAGAAGACCTGATTCGATTCTTATACAAATGGTAGTTACAGACCCCTGGTTCTCAAAAGCTCAGATGTCTCTGCCCCTTCACAAGGCCAGGGGCTGGAGTGGAAGCCATGACCTGCTGCGTGGACACAACTATGGGGTGCAGCTTTGGGTAGATTTTGTCCCCTGCGATCTGTCTGGTGTTCCGCATGCGCAGCCAACTCACTCGGCCACTGCAGAGAACGTGGGGGGACTGCACTCCCTGAACAAAGATTATTCTTCATGAGTAATTTTCTGGCCTGTCGTTTTTTGGATAAGAAGCAATTTTTAAAATGTGTTGTCAGAAATCCATCCCTTATGCAATAAAAAACTCAAAAGCTGTGCCTGATGACATACAAGATGTCCAGATCTGCATTGGCTCCTTCTCTGCAATCTGTTTACAAAAGTTAAAAAATGCAGCAGAATGACTTGGTTTGGAAAGGTGCATTTTGAATGCTAAATCACATCTCCAAACCGAGACACTAAAATTTGGTTTGTTTCACCACACAAGCATCTTCTGAAACAAGTTTAATTGAAATTAAGCAGAAGAGTAGCATGAATAGAAGACTAATTTACACAGAGTCCATTTTCCCCTCTCTCAGTGGACAGAATTCTGTGAATTGAGGAAATAAATACATTTATTTATGGTTCCTGTGGTAGTTTGTATTGCCCTCCCTTCCCAAAAAAATCTGAAAATGACATGTACAGTTATTACCTTTCTCAGTAGAATTCATATTAAAGTGTCATGTGGAATTTTTTTTATCCCTAAATTAATGAAAATCCTTATCAAAAGTGTGTTGAATGTATGAAAATATTAATTATTGATACACTTAGGATTTTAAAAGTGCTTCTGCTGGATATTTAGAAGTTGTATTTTGATCCTGCTTTTTAGAGATGTGCTGTACCTCATTTGCCATAGATTCCATGCGAGCTAAAAGGCTTAGCCTATCTGAAAACTAATTCAATAATTCTGTGCTTCTCATGAGATTTCTTTAAGCCACAGTAAGATGAAAATTCCCAAATAATTGTTAGGAAATACTACAAAAGACATAACTTTCTTGTGTCTCAGGTTTGTGGAAATTCCAATTAATGGGGTGTATAGGGTCATGTATCTGCTCCCTCTAACCGCTCTCAGCTGGTTTAGTGTCATTAGCTGGGCTGTAGTTCTGGAACTGTGTGGCATTTGAGCTCCCTCCATTACTTTTGGTTTGTTGTAGTACTTTCCCTTTGAACAGCAGTCCTCCTTGTTTCCCTCCACTGTCCCACAAGGCCAACGTTCAGGGACCAAGAGCCCATGGACCCTGACCTGCGACACTGCCAGGTTAGCTCCTCAAGACTGCTGATGTGCCAGGCTGGTTGCTGATCCTGCTGGTTCGTAGTGCCTTGGCATTTCCTCAGATGTCCTTTGCTGTCTGTGCTTTTGTGTAGTCACACTTGGAATCGGAGCTCACTGCTTCTGTCCTCTGTCAGCACAGAGCACCTTCCTGGCACCCTGTGCCTAGGAGCTGCACCAGTAAAAGAGGAAGAATTCTGGTTACCTGGCATTGGCAAACAATTGCCAGTCTTTTTAAAGGTACTTTAAACATGGATGGAATCAAGTAAAAGGGTTCCTAAGACTTTCTGTTCTGTTTCAGTTTCTTGTTCAGAGTCTTTGCAGACAAACTTTCAGCTTCTGAAAAATGCCTTTCTTTGCAGCATGTTCCAGCCAGGCCCTGTCTAGTGGGCAAGCCCTTGGGCTCTGCTCCTCTGCGTGACTCTGTCCCTTGTCCCCTGGTTGATGTGAACGTTGCCTGGCTGCAGTGTGCAGCACTGTCACAGGAAAAACAGGCTTGCAATTTCTTTCTCATTATTTGTTACATTTGTGTCCACCTCGGAGCCATAAAGGAAAATTCCCTTTGTTTATTACCTAAGTAATAATGTAATTACTGGTCTGTGAGGGGTTTTTTGTTAGTTGGGTTAGGTTTTTTTTCTAAATGTTGCATGACACAGTGCTATTAGAGTTTTTATGGAGTAATGATGATGAAAGAGGAAACTGCATTCCAGTGGCAGGTCACCTCTAGGTTAAAGGAAGAAAAAAAAACACATTCTGTCTCAATTGCCTACTGTGGAAGCAGTAGTACCTAAATATTCATGTCAAGCATTTTGTACTGAGTAGTAATGTAAAGTATACCTGATACAAGACACAGCCCAAAATGTAAAATGCACACAGATGAAAGTATATGTGCAGGTAAGAAAGTTAAAGGCAAATACACACTCTCTGTTCTGCCTGAGCCTGCTTAAAATTTACATTATTACATCTGCTGATATTTGCATGCAGCTATGACAGTTTCCTGAGCTTGGTGATATCTAGACAAGGTTCCCAAGAACTGATATATGAGTCAGCAATACTTTTTTATTCTCTAAGCAGTGGCTATATGTTTTCACCATGGTCTTCCACAATGGTATAAAGATGCTGACATGGGGGCCAACACAGTACTGACAATGAGAAACATGATCCTATTTTTTCTGGGTTTTTTTAGGTAGAAAACCTTTCTAATTTTTCAGAGAAGCTACCCAGAGACTAAGAACAGTAGGAAATGATCGTTTCTATATAGCTGGCATTGTATAATTTAGTGCTGTCTTCTCTTAACACAAAGTACAGGAATAGTAGTGGCAAAGGTTACCTGTGTGACCCAGTATATTGAGAAAAGTAATTTCTGGTTTGCTTCTTTAGCCCAGGAAGCTCTTGTTAGTTTGTGAATGGCCACACTTTCCTCGTCATTAATGAAAGTATGCAAAAAGCTGAAAACAATTATATTAGTCTCATTAAGGTAGCTTTCAAGTTCAAGCCATCTGGACTGAATTAGGGAAGATCATTTTTGTACTTCTAGACCAGAAAGGAAATTAGTTACACTTGGCCTGGGCACTCAGATAATCTTCAGAGAACATATAAAGATCATTAATAAAAATCCAGAGGAAAAAGAACCTCATTTCAGGTGGTTTAGGGTTGATTCTGGCCATACCAGCAGCAGCCTCCACTTTAGAGATGAAATACCATGAAAGCCTCCAGTCTGTCCTGAAGCTACAAAAGCTTGAGTGCAGCTTCATCACAGGTTCTGATGGTTGTCTGAACCAAAGTCCTCCAAATATGCAGGTGTGAACTTGAAACAAAAAGAGCTTCTATGCCAAATATGCAGTGCTTGGTGCTAGAAATGAGTTCGAGGAGCCTGTCTCAGCCTTCAATGATTTTCCTCTCTGTCAGGGCCTGCAGGGGCTGCTCCATTGATTCAGTAGAATTATGCCTTTTTGAGTTGTTATTTATTTGATGGAGCATTAGTAGGTATCTGATTGAAAAAATATGTATCAGCTAATTCTGTCTGATGAATGAGTAAGGAAAGACTCCTTTGAGTTTTTAATACACCTGAGCTACCTGTGGCATCTGTATCCTCATGGATGAGAATGTTCTAGTTGTGAGGAAGATAACATTTGTAGCACTTCTGCTTCATACAATATTATTTTTTCCAGAAGCAGTATTATTTAAAAAACAAAACAAAACAAACAAAAAAAACCCACCAAAAAACCCCACCACAAAATAAATGTAATTTAGCTGCACTAATATTTAGTTCTTTTCAGCTCTAAATGTTTGATTAATTAAACTGAAATTTAATTTCTTACAAGAAGGAATTTAAACAAGCTAAAATTGATATTTACAAAAAATAACCACCCTGATTAGATTAAGATCAGAATTTCTCAATTTGCCTGTGGAAACATATTAATGTAAATGATTCTTTTTCTGAGCTGGATGACAGACAGATTGATGTGTCAACAGAGAATAGAGTTATATCATCAGTGTGTCTCCCATTGTTTGACAGTGATTTACAACTGTCCAACAAGTCTGTTAGCTTTCAGACTGACTTTCAGACTGACTTACTCAGAGTGCCACAAGGATATTTTTCTCTGATACACATATCATATTCCCATCTGAACCTCAAGCCCTGTGGTACTTTGCTCCAGCCAGCCCTGGCATGGCAGCAGCGTGGGATTGAATATCATCAACACAATCCAGGACATTCTCCAGTCCTTATTCTATACCATCTGCATCATGGCCAGCTGCAGTCAGCAGCAAACAATCCACATCATACATTCTCCCTCAAAATGAGATCGCTTTGCAGTACACAGAAGACTTCGTGCTGCAAATGCTGTGCAGCTCCACTCTGTTCCAGTACAGTCTGGATCAAACCATGAGCAGTCCAAATGGTGGAGCTGTGTTTCCACCCCTGGGGCTGTCAATTGCAGTGACTGCCTCCACCCCTCCTCTCAGAATTGAGTGCTATGTATGTCATGTTGCATGGTGGCATTTCATAGTCAATGTGCATCGTTGGTCATTCATTTAATGTGCTGCAGGTTCTAGGCTTTGTGTTGTCTCACTATGAGCCTTGCATAGGTTCAGGAGCAGCATTAGTGTTATAGCATAAGAAAACTTTACAGTCTAGGAAGTTGTTTGTTGTCAAAAGACCCAACATCAATTACTATGCTAAACAAAAACATGGGATGAAGAAGAAACTTCAGTTTCCCTAACCCAGAAATGATTCTATTGTAATTGCGCCATCCCAGCTGCTGGAGCAAAATGGACAGTTTACAATGGAAATATGTGACTCGAGGAGTGTATTTCTCCTTTAGTGTGCCTGAGTCTTAGAAAAACAATCATACTGTGTTTCAGTTGTCATAATAACTCCCAGGTTTTAATTCAGTGAAATGCATTATCTGAAAACTAATAGGTGATAGCATCGTTTTCCAAATCAATGAAATTGTCTTGGAAAATACATATCATTTCAAGACACTGAGGATTCTCAAGCAGCTTTGATTGTCCACTGAGTGATGTTTCAACTAAGCATCAGGGATTCCCTTCAGCAGCTGTTCATCTGTGTGACAGGTCCACAATCATGCTGTATGTTGTAGTATGTCACATGTTGTACCTCAGACCTTAATTTCATTCACCAATCTCAGAACATCACCATTCAGTGCTAGGAGCGTAGCAGTTAAATGTTTAATCCAGTCTCAAATCTTAATGGAATTTGTTTTTTCCTTTTCTGTATAATTTATGTTATGACTGCTGGATTCCTTGAACATAAGAGTAGAATATTTGGCCAAGAGAAAAGAAAACCAAAAAATGAAAGTAGCTGTGTTTTCTTTCTTGCAGCATTTGGTGTGCTGTTAGCTTTTTACCGTTATTCACTCATTCTGGAGTGAAGACTCAAGTGATGGTACTACAAAATCCAATGATTAAAAATAGGAATTCAGCCATTCCAGATACTTCTCATGAAATATTGAAACCTCAACTAACATATTTCCAACACATTCTTCATTTATTATGTTCATGATATTTTTGCTTACATCTCAGTTGACCTTTATATTTCTTTTATTCTCACAACAAATATTGATGCAAGTAAAAGTTGCTGATCAGATTTGCTGTGTGGAAATTTCCTCACAAAATGAAGCATTTTTTTCCACCTGGAGATGTGCATCATATTCTCTTTAGGTAGGTTGCTTTCTGCAGAGCTCAATAATGTGAAACCTATCCACCTGGTCTGATTTAGTAGCAGTGTGAACACCTGAGTATGGTTTAGACTGTAATCACTTAGCCCTTATTGTGCTTCCCTGCAGGGGGCAAGGGAGGAGTGGGGTGTTAGGACTGAGGTTGGAGCAGGAGTGCTGATGTCAGAGGTACCTGAAATGATTCTGTAAGAGTACTGTTAAGGTCAAGTTAGACTGGGCACAGTGAATTGTTGCCGTTTTAGTGCTTTCTCACTTCATTCTCTAGCTGTCACCTTATGGAAAGGCAGCTTGCAAAGGAGGGAAGGTTATTTTCCCTTTTTTTCCTGGCTGATTCTTTTATCTGTACAGGAGCATTTCTGGCAAGAAGCTTGAGGAGATCCTGTTCACAGTTCTGCTGTAGTTGTCATGTTGTAAAGGCAATCTCTACACTGCCTTGTCCCAGATTAAGTACTGAAGTGCCTAATTTAGGTGCTTAACTGTCATAGGTCTCCTCTACAGTCAATGAATGAAGACAAACATCTCAAGGAGACCCCCTGAATCATAAAATTAGGAGTCTAGATATGGTCGTGTTTTCCTGTTCCTTTAAGAAGAGTAGAAATTTTAATTCAGTTGCTTTATTTAGATGCCTAAAATTGGATAAATGGAAGGGGCTGGGTACATCATTAGTTTTATATGTCTTTAGAACAGGGACAGTGCTCAGGTAGGGTTCAGAACCAAATATATCAAAGTTTGTACTACAGTTGTAGCAGCTGTGGCATTAGACTGAAGTGCCAGTGCAGTAATACCCTAGGTTTTCCACTAGCCTGTTCTCACAGCATTGCTAAAAATCAGAAGCATGGGAGAAATATTTATTGTCAAGATATTTTGGCTTAAACATCTTAATTTTTTTTAAAATATATTTCTTCCTTGCCAAATCTTTTCCTTTTCCTCTCTCTATTTTCTGTAGACTTTAAAACTGTTGCCTAGGGGCTTTTCAAGGGAACCAGCCTTTTTTTTTTTTTTAATGAAATACCAGCAAAAAGGGTAAATTTTGGCATTAGATTAAAAGACAATGAATTGCCTTTTTTTTTTTTCTTCTTTCTGTTAAATTAATTATCATCAAAGGTTTCATTAGCAGCAGATTTCGTATCGGCAAAGTCAACAACAAAATTGGAACCTGGACAATTTTCTCCCAGTATCAAAAGAGAAAACATTTTATGGTCCCTTTATTCTCACTTTGTACTTTATAGAAGACTGACTGCAGCACGCAGAGTAAGTTTCAGAAGTCCTCAAATCTCTTCATGCCTTCTTTGTTTTAACTGGAATTGGAAGATACCAAGATACAATCTGTATATTGGCCTGATGCAGTCTAAAAGTCAGCTTCTGTACATCACTAATACAGAAAGACCAAGTTTAGCATGGTGTGTCCATCTTAAATTTGGGGTTGCAGTAATTGTCTAACAATTATCCTTCTATCTGCTAAACTTTCCTTGATGCTTAGGTAAAAATCCTGTAAACGATTTTGGCTGAATTTGAAACATTGAGTACTAAAATTTCAGCTCAGCTCGGCTTTACTGAACCGTTTGGGGCATTACATAACAAAGAAAACAACCAAACAAAAAACTGCCATAACCTTATCTTGATTGTTCTGTTTCTGTGGTGAATTTCTATTGTCTCCTCCTCTGGCATCGTTTTGAGGACCAGAACTTTTGCACAAGGTGTGAGCGTGAGTTGCAAACTGCAGTTTAGTTGTGTCTTAGTGATGTGTAAGCAAGAAACATCTGCTAGGTTGCGGATAAAGAGCAACCCTCTGTTTTACTTTGTGAAGTGTGGGAGTCAGTAACTCTGGAAGGTGCTGGAATGTAGGTAGTTTAGAAAAGCAAAATATTGATGTTGATTCTCTCCTCTGTATGGTAGTTGTCACAACATGATATTTGGTGTGGGTTTAGGTGTACCCAGCAATGAATTTTGGGGTTTACTCTCTTTTTGGAAGGAGTTTCAGTGGCCGTAGTAAGGAGAGGTGTTTGCTTTGCTCAAAAGGTCAGCACTACTGTAGAGCACTTACTGAGCTTCCTACAATGCCTTTGGCAGGGGGGAACCTTGTGAGCTTTAACTGATTGACTGTGTTTAATTTCAGACCTAAAGGTAACGTGGCAGCATTCATTATACAACTCAGACAACAAGATGGGGTGGAGCTGCCACCTTATTCATTGCACAGGGGCTGATGCAAGGGGTCTGCAAGGTTTGTGGGCTAGAATTATCCCTAGTAATTTAAGAATCCATTTGCCTTCTGCAGATAGAGATACAGTTTAATCAAATAGAGTGGTAAATCAGCCTTTATTAGCCACATTCTGTAGGCTATTATGTAGGTGTTAACATCTAAAATCCATCTGTGTTAAAATTCTTCCCAGGTGAATAGGCACAGGTTTCAACTGTAAACATGAATTTTGCAGTAGTGACAAACAAAGTGCTTTTCCTTTAGAAATGATACCACATACCATGGTCACTCTGTAAACCAAATGGCTGCTCTGGAAAATCAGTAGCCGCAGCCTGATTCAGGCAATGAATAACCAAAACACTTAAAAGCTGAAGATTTGTAGCAGTGTCTTTTTCTATTGAGATGGCAATTTCCAGGTTTAATTACTTCAAGATAATTGATGTAACTCCAGATCCTTTTGTAGATCTTTGGTTGTGTGTGGGTTTCAGATCCCTTTCCATTCCTTTTTATGTGTGCTGAGGTCTAGCTTGGAAGTGTCTGTATTAATGTTATAATTCTCTCTGAGATTTAAAATGCTTCATGGTATTTCTTTTCATTAGTACCAATAGCATAGCTAGGATCCAGCAACAGCATAGATAACATCTACTTTAGCAGTATTGCACTCATGAGGTCACTCATCTTCCCTGTCCATTTTAGTCTGTACAAAAAAGAGAGATCTGCAGTATAGAGGTAGTTCTAGAGATAACCTACAGAGACACAGTTGCCGGGTTGATGTTTACGGATTGCTGAGTTCATCATACCAATTTGTGGTTTGAGTTACCACTATAAGCATGCTTTTCTAAGTCTCAAAGTCTGCAGAGGCTCTGTGGTGATCTTGGGTATCAGGCACAATTATGTCATGGCAGCTACCTTTGCTTTTACCAGGATATTCCCATTATAAATTTCAAAAGCTTCTATACATATTTCAGGTAATTTGGGCTGGAATATTAACTGTTGGCAATTCAATACCTTTATGACTTACAATAATTATACTAACTGTATTTTGAGGGTAGGGAACAGAAGAGTCCTTCAAGTCCTCCACAGAGGTCTGTAACAGTTCAGAGCTTGGTCTTGATGCTCCACATCCCAGGCCACTTTTCCCCAGTCACTTTTAATTTTAAAATTGGTGCTGTCTGGTTTTGGAGGAGCATAGATACAGCCAGGTCTGGTTTTCTTCTGTGGTTTGAATGATACAAATCAGTGATTTGGCTTTAATTTTTAGACTTTCCTGAAGTTACTTGAACAAGCTGCATTTCATTGTTAACTACAGGTGAGGCTCATGTTTGCCAGTGAAAAGCATGAAACTTGCCAGGGTGATTCAAGATGGGAAAGACAGAAACATTCCTCAAATCTGTAAGTTCTACCAGAGCCCTAGCTTCCTTGCAAACTCTTTGGTCTTTGAAGACAGGATTAAACCTATTTACATGAATAGTAAACCTGGCCTGAGGTATTTCAGCTTGCATTTGCAGTGGACTTCTGTGTTTAGTGACTCAAAATTTTATGTGCTCTGTTAGCCTCTGGGTATAGAAAAGGCACCTGTTCAGTAAGTCAGATGAGCTAGGTTGAGCTATTTCTAATTCAGTGGACATAAAAGACATGGAAAGCTTTAAATGGCAGCCTGCAGTTACTATAATAAATGTGATCACACCCAGAGAAGAAAAAATTAGAATGAAGAATAACAGCAGGTTTGAGAGGTGCATTTAATTTTTATGTAATGTATTTTAAATTAAATTATGAATGCAAGATGAGCAAGATTTCTTCACAAAAGCTACAGGCTAATCATCAGTGTTGGTGGATTTCTCTGTTACACACTGTCAGGTGACTGCCACCTGAATGTATGGTAGTTGAGAGTTTGGCTTAGTCTTGAATACTTGATAAAACAATAAAAAGTGCTGCCAGCTGGCCCTTTTCTTCCAAAGAGTTAAAAAGGAAAGGAAAAACAAACGTCCAGCGGTGCTGATAGTTGCCTGCTTCCTGGGCAAAAAGCAATATCTCATTTCCATTTCTATGTCCCTCACAGGGATGATGTTTTCAAGCTTAACCATATAAAAAGAATCAAAATAGTTTCTCAGTCAATAGCTGCCACTGCTAGGTTTCTGGGCCTTTTGACATCCATGGGCTACTGTTCACTGAGGGATGGAGCAGCCTTGCATTTGATGCTGCAACTTGAAATGTGGATGGTTGTGTGGTCTGTGTGTTCCAAGTTAGCATATGGGGCAGCAGGGTACAAAATGTATAGGGTTACCCAATAAATACTTCACTTCTGCCATGCCTGAAATAAAGGAAAGGAGTTGTTTTAGTCAGGTCTGCCTTTCATTTTTTAATGCTGATGCTATCAGTGACAGTCCAAACTGAAATTATACTTGTGGCTGGGGTGTTGGCCTTTATGTTATTGTTTTCTGTAAGTGAATCAGTGATTTTGTGCAAGAAATAGGTTATTCCTGAAACAAGTGTTAGAATTAGTGTCTTTGCTGCACATTTGTTAAAATTATCAACTTTGAGTTAGCTCAGACAGGTTTGTTCTGTGAAGATCCTCAGCTGTCCTGCATGAAGGAAACATTTGCCAGTCTTCCTTGTTGCTAGTCAGAGGCAACTGGAAACAGCATGAAAGTGTCAGATAAGGGGGCTGTGAAGATCATAAAATAAAGACAGTGAAATGGAATTTAGTTGTTTGTAACAGAGAATAATGATAAACAAAACACTGAAATAGCCAACCGGCACATTTATAAAGCAGACTATTTTTATCAGCTGCTAGCCTGTAAATAAAAACACATTTGGTGGACAGTCCCAATTTTTAGAAGTGTAATAAAGGAAAACTCTTCCTGTAAAATATTGCTGGAATTTAAGTGGTCCCTCAGATAACTAACAGATCATGTCTGCTCCATGAGTCTCTTGCCTCCAACCCACTTACTCTAGAGGGGGCCAGTTCTAGCTGCCTGTGTCCACAGGCTCCCATCATTTCACCAGAGGATGGTCTTGTCATTGCGTGAGTCCACATCTGACCTGCAAAGGTATGCCAGAGGCTCAGGAAGTTGAGTAGGCTGTATTCCTCGGAAACAATAGCATGCTCAGGAGACAAAATAAGCCTCTTCCTTTTATTCAGGGAGTTCAATTCCAAACTCTGAGGTACTGAAATAACGATTTGTAGGTTCTCAGGAAAATTCACAGTGGGGAAAAAAATTGTTAACTCGTTTCCCTTGCCTTTCTTATGTAACAGAAACAAAACAAAACAGGCTTTCTTTTTTTAAACGTTCCTTCGTGCTAGAATTTAACAGTTGCTAACAATTTTTAAAAGCCAATAGTTTTAGCAATTCCATATAATCAACTGCAGCAGGTAACTTGTAGTTAGCAGTAAGCTTTTCTTTCTTTTTCTAAATGCATAGAATTTTTAACTCTCTCTTAAATACGCACAAGAAGTGCAATAAAAAATGTAGATGGGGAGAAACTTCTCTAGAAGACCACAGGCAACCTGTTCCTCATATTCAGAACTTCTTCATTAAGTCAGTAGCAAAGCTTGTTTAGCACAGTGGGAATAGACCTGGTGCATCCCACCTTTATAAGTGTCTCCATCTCTATCTACCCTTGTTTCATTGAACAAATAATAGGGACAGAAGTAATCTAAGTCCACTGAAAGACCATAATAAAGAGAAATGTGAAGTACTGGTTTATCCGTGACTAAGAACATGAAGTGTTGCATAGCAGTATGAAGAGGACACAATGTCTTCTGAAAATTTCCAGTAGTAATGGAAGAAGAGACAAAATTGCTGGTAGGGGATTCATTCTGCCATGAGGCTTTAAAACTTTTCCTAGTGTAGTTAAATTATGAGAAGCCATGGTCACTTCTTCAGTTTGAAAAAATTCCCCCTCACATAGTGAATGGGTTAAAGTCAGCCTTCTTAAGGATCACTCCACAACTTTGTTAAAGGAAAGAAGGAAAAAAAGCAGCATTCCTTCAACAGCACCTTGAAAGGCAGTTCTGGCAGTACAGCTCAAAGTCAGTCAGCTAGTGGTGTAAGGAATGGGATTCACCCTGAGTCTCTGTATCCGTCCTGCCAGAGTGAGGTGATTCTCAGCTGCTTTATTTTGACTAATACACTGGATTCTGACTATTTTTTTCCTATTTGTATTTATACTGTAACTTTATTAATATATCTTTTCCATAAAAGCTTGTATTGAAAGGCCACAGATTTTACATGCTAGACTCAAGTCATATCCCCTCTGCCCTTCAATCATGACTTAGGCTTCAGGATCTTTTGTATCTTGTAAAATATATCTTTCAGGTGCTCCCATATTATGTTACTGATTCTGTGTAGATATTGGTTCTTTATAGCTTTGAACCATCCTAACACATTTGCAGGATTTAGCACTACGTAAATTCAATCATATTTTTTGTCAATAGTCAAATTATTTGTTCCTGCAGGTCGAACTACAAATAGGGCAAGGAGCAGATGAAGGTGTTTCTGAAAGCTCTGTTCCCTTGCCATCAAGCATGCTCTTCTGTGTGCTTTTTCACAACAACAAGAGCAAATATGTGTCACTTTTTCTTTCATACTTGATGAAAAATCCTTTTTATATGGCACTGGTATAGTCCCAAAGAAAGCTTCTACCCCCTCTCTCTAAAACTATTCCATTAGCAGTCTTTTCTCCATGGCACAATGTTTGTTGGAGGAGAGATAAGAAAGAGGAAGGGCTTGCTTTACAGATTGTTTATTGTGAAGGAGAAACAAAGCAGTAAAACAGAACACATAAAAAATGAAAATTGCTGTATAGTTTAATGAATATTTTGTAAAAATCATTTTCTCTTCTCCCTCTACAAATTCATGATAGCAGCACTGCTGGCTGCTTGTACATGATTTATCATGTCAGATTATATTGCAGCAAGCAGACTATATACCCTTTGACCTTGAAGACTCCTACTATACTGCTATAAATTTTGGTTTCTTAATAGCAGGGAGTGAAAATGCCCTTTCATTTATACACTTACTGAGCTTAAATACCTAGCAAAAAGCAATTTTTGCTGGTTTTCTGCTTTGTGTTAGCTGGTGATATTTTGTCATGCTGGTTTTATGTGGAAAAATATTTAGAATTTTCTTGCATCTCTGCCATGCTATGCATGTCTACAGATATTTGTGCTGCAAAGAATATTTATGTGGATGATGTTAACATGGCTTTTCCATGGCAGTGTTTGCCGAACTGTGAAAAATGTGAAATTCTCAGCACAGATATTTCCAGAACTCGATTTTTTTGGGTATTTCACACAGCTTCAGCTTTGTGTCAAAGGACTGGTGTGTAATGAAAACAAAGAAAGGTACCTTGTGAGCATTGAGCCTGCTTTCTTGCAAATGCATATCCTACATTCACATCACACCCACAGACAGGAGACCTGGAACCAGAGTTTGCCTCATACCCAGTATGACAGCACGAGATAGTGTCAGCCAGGTTCCTACAGCCCCTAGCTCCTCTCTGGAGAAGGCACCACCATGCTGCAGTGGGTGAGCATCTGTGTGTGCTCACCTGCCAGCTAAAATAACACTGTGTGGTGAAGCAGAACCATTGAACTCTGAAGCTTTCCTTCTGCAGGGACAGTGGTTTTCCTCTCGGCTCTTCATTTTCATAGTACTCAAGCTTTGTGTCTTCGAAACCCTTGAGGTTGCCGAGTAAGTCTAGAAGGCTTGATGTTAAAGGAGGGGCTGGGTTGTTTCCAGAATTAGTAAGGACATCTATAAAGGTGTGTAAAGAAAAAGTAAGTTTGTGATCTAGTTGAAAGGATCCTAGCTGGCAGTTCTCACTTTTTTTTTCAGTAAGAAAATGTATTTTCATCTCTACAACTTCCAAAACTATGCTGTGCAGAACCACATCCTGCAGAGAAGATGCAAATCATATCTATTAGACACCTGCTTTATCGCTACTCTGTGAAATAAAGGTTTGACACCATGAGGTTTTCATCTTCTGTTCCTTACTCTGATTCTTAAATTCTCTCTAATTAAGTTTGTTCTGCTCTCAGCCTGTTTAATCACAGGCAGCTTAAGTTAATGTGCACCTTATTTACTGATGAGCCAGTATTTCATGGCCACTTTATTTTGCTTTGTAGTAAAGGTATTTAAGAGCCTCTTTAACTAAGAATAAAAATAAATAAATTGTGCCCTAGAGCAAGCAGCAAAACTTCAGCTAGAGAAGCACTGGCTTTGATACACGGGGCTAGATCCTGTGCAGTGATGGCATTGGGAAGAAGCGTGTCATATTCTAGCTAGTGTAACTTACCTTCTTGTCTTTGCAAAGGTGTGGAGATTGTTTCTACATCAGAAGCACTGCTGCAAAAGGTAGTGACAGTTAGTTGGGCAGTTCAGCTGAATTGGAGGAACTTTCTGTAAAGGAAAAAGAAATTTCAATTTCTGTGTCCCTTCTGTCACCTTCAGGGCACCGAAAGGAGAAGCAGATAATGGCAACTGAATGAATAACTTCTGGAACTGAACCCCAAGAGCTGCATTATTTAGTTGTGATAATGTCTTTCCAGGACAATTGACCTGGGCAACATTTAAAGCTGTAAGCAGGAAGTTTCTACTCTTTACCCTGTGAAGAAATGCAGGTTTTTAATTTACTAAGGCCTTGCATTTTATTAATAATATCTTAAATCATCCAGACTTCTGTATTCAGTACGAAGAGGATTATCAAAAGCAAAATGAAGGATCAACAGAAATAATTATATTTTTTTTTATTTGGAATTATCCTTTTCATATAGATTACTGGAAAGATTACTTCAAAATGAAAACCAGAACAACATCCAGTCTTAAAAATACAGTGAGATTATAGTGACAATACAAATATTAATCTATATGAACTAAGACTTTATGTGTAAAACTATCATATGGTAAATAGTATAAAAATATAATACAGGGAATATTAAGAAAACAAAGGAGCATGAGCCATGGAAGTGTTGAGTCTCATACAGACTCAGAAGCTGATTCTTTTTGACTTTCAGTGTTGATTCAGTGCAGTGTAAAACAGTTAAGATGTTCTAATTTCAGAAATAGCCAAGGTAATCCAATGGAACACCTCATTGATTCAGTTACAGACTCTCCCTGTCGTTCCTTCTCTGATTCACTGAATTTTGAATTGTTTTGTCTGTGCTGTTACCTCATCAAAGGAGACAGCCCCTCCCCGCTGCTGCCTGTGGCTGGGGACAGCAGTGTCCCAAGGCTTGCAGATGCCAGTTTCAACCCCAACAAGCACTTTGTGTCCAGTCTCTTCTCTGATAAGTAGTCTGCCTAATATGCAAGAGGACATTCTTGCTACCACCAACACACCTGCACAAAGGTATTAGAGAGTGAATCCTAGTTAGCACATTAAAAGGAAAGGAGTGAAAGGGGAGAGGATTTGAGGCTGTGAATCCTGAACTGTGGAAGCATTTTCCTCACCAAACAGCACTCCCAGTATCTATCATAGAATCATAGAATAGTAAGGTTGGAAGGGACCTCAAAGATCATCTAGTTCCAACCCCCTGCCATAGACAGGGACACCTCCCACTAGTACAGGTCACTCAAGGCCTGGTCCAGCCTGGCAAGAGCTCTATTTTTTTGCTGTACCCTGAGGATGTCTGTGCTGGTTAAAAAGATTCACACAAGAACTGAACTTAGTCCACTGACTTCACTGTAAACTGTTTCTATTTTTGCTTAATAAATATTGGGACAAGATGTGTGAAGTACCATAATATTTATCAAGCATTATAACAGGATTCACTTAGCAGAGAATCTTGCATAACATAAATTGCAATAAAACAAAAAGTTGCTTCTGTCAGTTCTGTAAGTGGTGACTAAAAATACCTTTACAAGTGGAACTGAGTTAGGGAACTCTCCTGGTTTTTAATTTACTTTCATAATTCATTAGCATACACTTTAACCTTAATCACCAGTCCCTGCAGGATTCATATGCTGTGCCAAAACAGATTTCTCATAGGCAAAATTAATTTTCAACAAATAACTTCCCTATTTTTCCTAATTCAGGAGCACCAGAAGGTAGCACAGCTTTGGTGATTTGATCTCGATACATAAGATTTCAGCACTCATTTGAGCTGACTTTCTTGTGTATTGAATTTTCTTTTTTAGACTGCTAAATATTGGGTGTGACTTAGAGGAGGATATGATTCATTTTGATGCAACAGCTTCTAGGTATCTGTATTGGTGCTTATTAATTACTTTAGCAGAAGTGTTTTGTTCCTTCAGTTCCTCTTGAGGATTAAATACCACATAACATATGTTAGATTTTGGCAATCTTATGTTTACAGAAGTTTAAAAAATATTTTGAGCAGTTGTGCATGAAATTATTTAATATCCCTCATGAGAGGAAATGCTAACAATGTTAAACCCAAATGCAACTGCTTTCTATGAATACTCTTTTCGTATCTCATGAGAAAGTGCTAAATGGAATATGAAATTTCCACGCGACTTTGAGCTCTGGAAAACTGAGCCAAAAACAATACCTGAAAACAAATATTAAGAGAGGAAAATGTAATACTGAAAACAGTTGGAAAGAACACATATTGGCCTGCTTACAGTCCCTGAATAGGGGGGAGGAAGGTAAATGTGTTTCCAAAGTACATCATCTAAGTTAAATGTCTAAGAGCCAGATTGTAGTACAGAGATACAAATACAATACAAGTTCTTTTCTTAGACTGTCTTTATTTTCTCCAGGTTGATGTCATTCTAGGGATGATGACAGTAACAGAACCTAATTCCTAAATTAAACTGAAACAGCCTCTGAAGGAGAATTAGGAATTGCACTTCTCTCTCTCCTCTCTCTCCTCTCTCTCATGGCAAAAACAGGGCTCAGGCTCGAGCCACCCGCCTGACACAGAGAGTGTCCTGACCTGCAGTGCTCATAATTCCTGCCTTCTTTGTTTCCACATGATAGAGAGCTGCTAACCCATTGCCTTCCACACGTGGCATAGTGTGGTCTTTTCCTGGTGTGAGGTTTAAGGGACTAGAAGAAAAAGAATTGTCTCCTGTATTAAACTTTGGAATCGCACCTTATTTATTGAGTTCTTTCTTTCACCTACCATTACTTTGTGTTGTTTTTACAGGGGACAAAACCCCATATAAAAGTAGGAAACTCTCCCTGTTAGCCGATCCCATCACCCCCAAAACTAATGATTTCCCTTCCCAACATTCCTTAATAATTTGGAAAGTCAGATACACAGATGAGTAATTTGCATCCTCCCAGCTAGCAGCAGTTTACACATGCTTAATTGATCTGCCTCCATGTGCTTTCTGCTGCTGCACTTCAGGTGAGTGTGCAGTGTTCTACTCAAGAAACCCAAGTACAAGATGTTTTGGAAGCCTACCTTTTCCTGCCTTGTTTTTTTTCACATAATCATTTTACTTAGGAGTGCAATAATAGTTTCCTAGTGTTACTTTCTGTGTTGCATGTACCCAAAGAAGGCCATTACTTGCTTGTGCCAGCCAAGATTCACTTACTCATTTAAACCCAGTAGTGAAATTCTGGAGGAGACTGCGTGACCATTAGCCTTCTTGCTGTTACTTTCCTTGCATTTCCCTTAATCTGGCTCATTCATCCCTACACCAGAGGTGGTTCAATGCAATGTGAAAACAAGCAGTTGCAAGGATTTGTAAAAGTTCCTGTAAAATTTAGAGTGTTTTTATTTTTTTTAGCGTTTCTTCTTATGAACCTAATAGTTTTTTGCATTGGCACATCACTTCAGCTGTGTAGGCTCTTAAGTCTTTGGGGAGCAAAAAAGAAAATGACAAAAACAAAGCCTCATTTAACTTTAAATTTTGAGCACACTTTCAGTCATTTAACATCATTTCATTGTTCTGACTGTACAGTAAGGCCTATAAAAAATGAGCGTTAAAATAAACCTTTTATCTTTCTGATAAATAATTAGATCAAACTGTTACTGAAATCAAAGACAGCTTTAGACTTGATGCTCAAGAAGAATCTCAGATTAATTATGTTCAGAAGCTGCAGTGCAAGGCAGAAGATACCTTACTAGTGGTTATTATATGAATGAAAGCCGGCGGCTGAGAACATGCTGAGGGCTGCATCAGATTCTGTGAGGCCTGATGGTGCGATGGGAATGTTCCCATTGGTGCTGGCAGCTGCAGGGTCATACTGAGCTTTGCCAGAGTTTTTACTGGGTGAACATGCTGTCAGCAATAAGGGTCCTGTATTTCTGTGTCCCTTGTGGGTTTCGGCAGTGTGGCACGTAAGACTCTTACTGGCTTGCTGTAAAGGCAAAGAATATTTCTTCCTCTGAGTTTTCGTGACAAAATATTGCCTTTTTTTTTCTCTTCATGCACATAGAAAGCAGTTCCCTTGTGTTGTCTTCATGTTTTTTGGAATGATATAGCTGAGAGTGTTGGATTTCCTGTATATGAGCTTGGATGAGGTTATTTTCCAATTTAGAGGGTTTTTTGGCTTTTGTTCTTTGGCCTTCAGAAGGAAAATAATTTGTAGACAAACATGTGCACCTGGTGCTGAAACAATAGGTACTAATACGTTTATAAAGAGGCTGGAACTGGAACCCTCCTCCACTAGGCTTCCAGGAAAGCAGTCAGCCATGACTTGCTCTACGCCAACACAATAACTGTTTTGTTTTGTTGTTTGCACTCGGGATGATTGCTGAAAGCTTTTCCCTTTCTGCACTGAGTTTAATTACAAACACAACACATAAATAGTATTACAGTGTTTAAATGCCAGTAGAGGCAGCAGCTAAAGACAGTCAGGAACAAATAAAATTACCAAAAGAGCCGACATTTGAGAGAAGAGAATAAAGGTGAAAGTCCTTCATTTATTATCGAAAGAGCAAAGTCTTCTGAAGTTGTTTCAAATAGCCTGGTGGTGTGGAAGTCACCGAGGTAGAATTTTGTGATCACTATGATTATGTGTTTGCCACAAAATTTTGAAGCACATTAGAACAATCTAGCCACTGCGGTTGGGGGTCTTCCATTCTTAAAGTTCAAGGTGAATGTCATCAGACCATGTAATTTATTTTAGCTATTCTGGATATGATACATAATATTTCCACAGCAAAACCTGAATATTGATCTCATTTGTTTTCTGCATGCACTTCTCTATCATATCTAACGCCAGCTCGAGTCTCACTCAAAAGCTGAATGATGGTGAAACTCTGGTTGAATACTGTTTAGAATATTTGCTTATGATTTAATTTTTCCTTCTTCTTGCACTATAAAATGGTTCTTTTCCAAACATAATCAGAAAAGACTGAAAGAAAATCCACAAAAAGGTATAAAAGCCCCAGAAGAGACATATGATGAGTGGGTGGGTTTTCTTCAGAGTCCATCTGTAAAACATTTCTTTTTTTTTTTTTTTTTAAATGACATCCAACAAGTATTTGTTAGAGGGAAGGGTTGGGCCTGAGATGTTCAGAGGAAACAGTTAATGGAATTGTGACAATTTACAGAGTATGTTTCTAAGAACTGCAATTGAAATCTCAAAAGATCAGTGTGTAGGAAAGTGCTAGGACCTTGAGGAAGTTAAGTGAATGAATAAAAGGGAGGAAAATGTAGTGGTAGAATCAGTTGATACCATGAAGCATTTCAGCTCGTATTTAACTAAACTTAGTGAACGACTACCTGGAGGGTTTTTAAAAGGAAAGTATGCCGGATACTAAAAACATCCTACAGATTGAAATGAAATAATTCCTGCATATTAACAGGCTTCAAACTCCATAGGACTATAAGTCCATGACATAGAATCATAGAATGGTTTGGGTTGGAAGGGATCTCCAAAAATCATCTAGTCCAACTCTGCAGTCAGCAGGGACATCCTCCATTAGATGAGGTTGCTCAGAGCCTTGTCAAGCCTGACCTTGAGTATCCCCAGGGATGGGGCCTCAGCTACCTCCCTGAGCCACCTGTCCTCATGTTCCATCACCCTCATGGTAAACTTCATTTTACTCTGTCTCCATTTAAGTCTGAGAATTGCTTTCCGGGTACTAAAAAAGGTAACTCTGTGAACACAGTTTTTATCTTTTCTTCTTTAGAGTTGAAACAGAAAAGCAAAATGGGATTGTGCTAAACATATATTTTAAAATGTATGCAAATATAAGTTAAAAAAATGTAAAAATACTACTCATAGTTTGTTTAACTCTGAGGCGTTCAATGATACAATTTTACAAAGGTATAATGTGTAAATTTGAATGCTTTCTTCCAAAGCCTACCATGTCCTACCATGTTCCAACAGAAAACTGAAAGGTGTTTAAGGAGTTTTAAGGAATATTCAGGGGTCTTCTAGAGCTGAAAATATCTTCCTAAATTGTCACCCATAGTAGGCCTTCTGCAGTTCTGTAGAAGTGAAATGTAGCTACCCTCGCTCCACCTGTCAGAGCTGGACTGTCTCATGTGTAGGTGTGAAAGTGCTGTGGGGATCTGTTGCTGAAATAGTTTCTGAAGAGGGAGGGGTGGTTGTTCTTCCTACATGTCATGAAGAGGCCCCTAATGCCTTAGCAGCCCTCAGTCCAAGCTTTAGCCACTTACTGGAGTCAACCAGATCTAGTGGAAGTTGTCTTTGCCCATGGCAGGGGGGTTGGAACTAGATGATCTTTACGGTCCCTTTCAACCCAAAGCGTTCTTAGGAATCTATGAAGCTAGACCATATGAAATAAAGACTGGATCCTTTAAGGAAAAGGAGAACCAGAGGAGTTTTAACAAACAATAGATGAAGATGACACAGTGAGGAAGACTTGATGTATAAAAATTAGGGAACACTGAATGAAGAAAGAATAATGTGTAAGTGACCCTGGAGAGAGGGTTAAAGGAATTGAAGAAAGGAATATGTACTCTGGGCCTTCTGCTAGGTGGGAACAAGGAATAAGAAGGGAAAGCTGGAATGAAAGCTTGAAAGGGCCATGCTAGGGGGAGGATACCACAGCTTCTGAAGGCCACAAATCAGGGCAGAAATTGGTTTCTGTATGATCAAGGGAAGAACAGAATGGTCAGTGAGGGGAAACAGATTTTGGATTTCAGCCAATAGGAGGAAATTGATCCAGCAAGTGTGAGTGGAGATTAATTTTGTTTGTCTGTGGGTAAACCAAATCAATTCATAAAGACTTGATTGTGGGTGGAATTGATGCTGATGGTGCACACACTAAGTGGTGTTGAGTTACAGAGGGAGATATTTGAGTATGTATGTCAGCATGAGGAGAATTGACTTTGACTGTGGAGGACAAAGTGACTGAGAATTGATTTTTATTGTGGAAGGAAATTGATCCAGAGATAGAGGGGGGGAAGCAGTTTGATTTCTGTGTAAGGAAAGCTCTGACAGTGATAGAGAAATGGACTTTGAATTTGGTCATGACATGATTTTGAGTGTGATGTTGGTAGCAGTTGATATATGTACTGCAAGAGGTAAGAGTGTATGTTCTGTTCTGTGAGGTGGCCCTGGTAAACTTCCAATCAGTAATTCATACCTAAGCCAGCAGTACTAGTTTGGAAAGCAAGCAAAGATAAAACAAGAAAGAAAAATCTCAAACAAACCCCCTAGAGTGCCAATAGAAGACAATGAATGTGTCTGAGAGATGTAGTGCAGGAGTTTGGATTTCAGGTGGTGGATTAAGGGACAGTATGATGGTTTTCTCTTGTACTCATTTGAGTCTGATAGAGTTCTGAAATGAAAAAGAATCAGACCTGTATCTGGAATCATTTCAGTGTATTCACACTGTCAGAGTCAGGACTGTGTTTAGCAGTGTGCAAACCCATTAAGCATCACATCAGCTTGTCTGTTTGAATGCAGAAGACTGTTTAAGTGAAGAAGGGAGCCTCATTCCATCTAATGACACAACTCTCTGTGGTGGTTTAGCTCACCAAGCGGAATGAAGGTTTTATTTTAATTAACCAGAGGTGGTTAACTCCATAGGTAATCATCTTAAAAAATTTTGAATCTTCTTCTGATGTATTAGCACAGGAAAGATTGGGTGAGCTGTTTGTACTGTCTTTGCATCTAGGGAACTTAAATGTGGATTGGAAGAAGGAAAGAGCACAACTGAAACAGGAAAATGCATCTGCCAACAGATACAGTCTTTGTAATCATAGTATCAGTCAGGGTTGAAAGGGACCGCAAGGATCATCTGGTTCCACCCCCCCGCCATGGGCAGGGACACCCTACTCTAGATCAGGCTGGTTAGAGCCCTATCCAGCCTGGCCTTAAACGCCTCCAGGGATGGGGCCTCAGCCACCTCCCTGGACAACCCATTCCAGACTCTCACCACCCTCATGCTGAAGGACTTCCTCCTCACATCCAGTCTGAATCTCCCCACCTCCAGCTTTGCTCCATTCCCCCTAGTCCTGGCACTACCTGATAGCCTAACAAGCACCTCCCCTCTAAGCAATAATGAGAAAGCTGGTGTACTTGTCAAACTAGGGTATTCAGAGGTATGTTTAACAGCTACTAGAGTAAAATGTTGAAAATTTACCCCATTTTAAAAATTACCAAATAACTCAGATTTTATTGAGGTAAAACCATATTACTGAGACCAACCTTCAAGGAGGAAGATCTAAACACCTGCAGTGTTCTATTCTGTAAAAGATCAGCAACCTATTAGCATCCTGTGTCCAGATTCTAATTTATTTTTGCAAACCAAAGGTGGGCCAGTGTAGTCAAGGCTGAAAAATTCAAAATGAAAAAAAAGAGTTAAGTAGGTTTTCTACCCTGCCAGCAATTGTGCTGCTTTCTGTTTGACAACCCTTAGTGGCACCTGGCAGAAGCCTTTTCTTCCTGCAGTCACAAGTTATTTTAGTCTTTGAATCTGGCTGTAGTCTCACAAATGGGACTGCTACATCCTTCTTAAAGACAAGGAGCTCTGGTGAGATCCCACCTCAAATACTGTGTCCAGTTCTGGTGTTCCCATCACAAGGACACAGCTGTTGGAGTGAGTCCAGAGGAGGCCACAAAGACAATCCAAGGGCTGGAGCACTTCTGCTGTGAGGNATCTGGTTCCACCCCCCCGCCATGGGCAGGGACACCCTACTCTAGATCAGGCTGGTTAGAGCCCTATCCAGCCTGGCCTTAAACGCCTCCAGGGATGGGGCCTCAGCCACCTCCCTGGACAACCCATTCCAGACTCTCACCACCCTCATGCTGAAGGACTTCCTCCTCACATCCAGTCTGAATCTCCCCACCTCCAGCTTTGCTCCATTCCCCCTAGTCCTGGCACTACCTGATAGCCTAACAAGCACCTCCCCTCTAAGCAATAATGAGAAAGCTGGTGTACTTGTCAAACTAGGGTATTCAGAGGTATGTTTAACAGCTACTAGAGTAAAATGTTGAAAATTTACCCCATTTTAAAAATTACCAAATAACTCAGATTTTATTGAGGTAAAACCATATTACTGAGACCAACCTTCAAGGAGGAAGATCTAAACACCTGCAGTGTTCTATTCTGTAAAAGATCAGCAACCTATTAGCATCCTGTGTCCAGATTCTAATTTATTTTTGCAAACCAAAGGTGGGCCAGTGTAGTCAAGGCTGAAAAATTCAAAATGAAAAAAAAGAGTTAAGTAGGTTTTCTACCCTGCCAGCAATTGTGCTGCTTTCTGTTTGACAACCCTTAGTGGCACCTGGCAGAAGCCTTTTCTTCCTGCAGTCACAAGTTATTTTAGTCTTTGAATCTGGCTGTAGTCTCACAAATGGGACTGCTACATCCTTCTTAAAGACAAGGAGCTCTGGTGAGATCCCACCTCAAANGATTGCTTTCTGTGCTAAAGTAACAGCCTCTCTGAACTGCCTCTTAATTAGAGTATGATTAGTCTGCTAGGATTTGTTTGCTGTTGAGTGAATACTGCTATTTCTTTGAACACAATATTGAAGGCAAATATGTTTTAGTAACCATTTTATCAGTGGATTTCATGTGAGGCTTTTTATTATTGATATTTTTCTCTAAGTTAATTTTTTGGTCCTCCAGTAATCCATCATAACACTTCCAAGTGTTTTAAGAATTTGCTGTTCCCTACGACCCATAGGTGTTCATTGAATGAAATACCTAGGAACAGCATTTTTTTTCATGTTAGCAAGCTAACAGAGTGCTCTTCAGTTTCTGTGTGGAAAATACACTATCTGCTTTTTTTAGCAAGTGAATATATGCACAAGTGTGAGCAGGACCTTCTTTCTTTGCCACTGAGCAGTAATGCACAGGAAGATTCTATGCACAGAGACTGTGGGAAGTTTCAATTCTGCAAGAGTTTATAAAACAAAAGTAATACCCGTTCTGCTTCAGAACAAAAATGATTTATCTCAAATATTTTGCAGAAAGCAAACTGCAAGGCAATCCCAGCGTGGCATTTCAAAAGCAAAGCCTAGCTGGACACCCAACTTTTACAAAACACTTTTTAAATGCCCTGGTAAGTCATCCAGACAAATTCCACTGCTCACAAAAACTGTCACTATCAGAAGTTTTGCTGTCCGCTCACTAGTCTTGCTGTTATTTTTGTTCTCAGAGAACTGAGTTGTGATAAAATATTTTTTACAGAGTAATGCTCAAATCATAGAGAACTCTTAAATACTTAAATGCATATTTAGTGATCCAAAATTGAGCAGCTGACAGTTGTAGTCATAGCTTAACTGCAGGCAGGTGACCTTGATTGCATGTACCTTTTAGTGGTTGACTTCAGCAGAGAATGAAGATAAAAGCTAGTACATGCCAGCTCCAAGTTCAGGAAACCAAAGATGGGCTCAGAACAAGCTAGTTTTGAACAAAAAAAAAAAAAA